>OU342734.1:373528247-373640747 GCA_910589765.1 Avena atlantica | reverse complement strand
CTCCAAGTCTCCAATAGCATCTAACCAATCCATTAACATGATTGCGTAGTGAGTTGAGACTCCATCTTTATCATCCAACTATTTCCTTCATCCGCTTCAATGGCAGTATTGTGCTTTCCTGCTCTTGGCATCGGGAATCTATGTATGAGTTTTTCAACACCTTCACTCAGGTCATTTACACGAGCAGAACTTAGAATAAGAGCAAGGGTGCCCGTCTAGGTAGTCTTCAATTTCTTACTTTAGAATAGGAGCGCTCTCCAAAGGAGCTGCAACGCGATCGTCCGCGGGAAAATAAGATTCGTCCCACCTATCTAGATCAAAGAAAACGCTTCTTCTATGGTTTTTATACCCAGAGAGTCATGAAACTCGCATGCAACTTAGAATCAGATTATTCCTTAGTAAGCGAGCGACACGGCAAAGGATTAGGCTCCCAGAAGATATGTACCTGCAGGTGCGAATAAACCATTTTACATAGGACTAGGGATCGTCATTTCACTAGCGCTTCACTCGACTCGTCAAGCCCAATTACTGCTTGACTCCTTAAATTAGACCTCATTCTCCTAGTCCTATTCCTGATTGTTATTTCGGATTCTGTGCCTGGGTGGTATCTTCTTACTATTGATTCAACCTCTTCGGGCAAACGTTGTCACTTCCTTTATTTGCTAAAAAAGGGTCTAGAACTACAGTGATCTGATACCTTCTTCCCTTGGTCTGGGTAGGTAGGTTATGTAGGCTACAACTGTTCATAGGTTGTTCGATCGCAAAAGGCCAAATAATCGATTACTAGTATGCCGGATATTGCCAGGAGGCCCTTCCCCCTATGTTTGACTCATCCTAGTAGATGAGTTCACACATGTTGATTCCGGTCAAAGAAAAAAGCTTTTTCACGGCATCCGTCCTATCACACCAATCTACGCCAAGATAAAGAATGCTGGGTTGCCAGGAACAAACCCTGTGATTCAAGGCCTTGCCTAAATTGGCATGGGGGTACCGCTCAGATAGCGGTATTGCATTTCATCGATCTCACCCTTTGTTCAGTGGCATAGTGATATCATACTTCTCGATCTCACCATAATTGACTTATTCTGTTGGCAGCAGATTCCTTTCTCATGGGGACCGAACTAAGGGACCCCAGTGTCTTCGTCAAGCATTCCACTCTAGTTTTCGCTACCAGTGTTTCAACAACACACAATACCGCCGGCCCCATGCCACACATGTCAAATTAGAGAATAGATCTCGAGTAGAGACAAGAAGACAGCACGCTAAAGCGACCGAAATGGTTGTACATGACTAGTCGTCTCCTGCGGCTCGCGATAACATGAATATCTCTCATTCTCTTCAATTCTTAGGCCTTCATAAAATAAGACAAATATAAAGCAATCGAGCGAAAGAGAAAATCATGAAGCATCTAAGGTTTCCTTATCTTTTGACAATCTAGCTCCTCCCGAGATATCAGTAGCTCTAGTCGATGCTGGCCTTACTCTCCCCTTTCCTTATGCGAAGTGGCAACCTCACCAATAATATCATCGATACGAGTGGAGTACAAGGCTATTCACAACAACTCTTTTCACTGATAGGAATACCTCATTCGAGTACTCGTTTTTAAGAAACACTATCGACTTGACTGGTTATGCGTGTCTCACCCGCGAAAGGTAGCCAACCCTTGCTCCCTATAGCTCGAAAGTGGATTTACCACCAACACTAAAAGCAGGGAGATTTCCTTGCCTATCGGGTCCTTTCAAAACCTTCCTCGTCTCTAGTTTACTCCAACCCCGGCCAGTCCAAACATCCATTCAGGCCCCCACAAGTGACCCAGTCTGTAGCGATCGTGTATACAACCGACGGTCTTGAAAGGTGATAACTCTCGTTGTTGACCGTTTTCACTCGCATTGCCAGAGATATTCTATCCAATACCCCTGCCGAGGAAATCCAGATCTGTTTCCATTCCATTTCTATCTATTCTATCTGGTAGAGAAGAAGAATCGATGGGAAAGGAAGCAGATAAGCTTATCACGAACGGCGCATCCTAGGACAGAGAAATATGTATCATCCCTTTTGGAGATGACTACACTACCTGGGAAAGAATCCGTAAAATACTAGTGTGTTCAATTGGAAGATCGTAAGTAGGACGGATAATATCCAAAGACACCAGTCCATCCAATTCCCTAAACTTCAATCAAATCAATAAGAAACTAAAGAAACCGCGGAAGAAAAGCAATGGTTGTTCGGGGATAGGTCCCGCAATGAAAGTATTAAGAAATCTAAAGTAGATTGGCAAGAAAGAGTAGTTGGTCATCTCGGAAAGATAGATAAAGCTAAATCTAGGTTTTCCTGGACTTGTGAACTAGCGACATCTGATCCCACCCCGAAGCTATTCTCTCATTGTAGAGAGTTCTTAGCTGGAACCTAACCTATAGAAGAGATGGATCTTCACCTTTACTACGCATTTTGAGAGCTTGCCCCAAGTTTAGGAAGAGAAATGAAAGAGGTTTCCAAGAGGGAATAACGGTACCAAGGGTGGCTGAATTCTATCTTCTCTGGTTGATGTATTATGCCAGTAGCGAGTGACTGCTGCATCTCTCAGCGAATCTATTCCCAATAATCAGATGACTCCTCGCACTAAAAGCTACGCGCAAATTCTCATTGGATCTCGGTTGTTCTTAACAGCGATGGCTATTCATTTAAGAAAACCTATCAAAGAATGAAAACCTAATACTCGTGATCTGATTGAAAACCTATCAAACTCAAAGAATGGGTAAAAAGAATTCAAGCTAGGGGAGCCAACACTCTCTAACTACCTATACTACGCCCCCATTGATTGGAAACCCTCGGGGGAAATGATCCCATAAACAAAGGAATTATACAGTACGAAATAGCAAAAAAACAGACTAATTCGATAAAAAAGATAATAGATATGGGCTTTCTGCTCAAATTGTCCCGACAAGGAGAGATATTCCATATTTGAATCAGATTGGATTTCGTAGGATACCAATGAGCCAAACTATTACTATTTCATCTAACTTGAATAACCAAGGACTGAATTCCTTCCCTCGAGAAGTTTTGATTTGGTTATGATCCAAAGAGAAAAAAGACAGGTTTAACAAGCCATGAGAAAATAGAGTAAAGTAACCATACGTTCTGTTTGCATAACGTGTATACGCCACGCCATACAATCGAAATAGAAACATGGGACGATTCCATAATTTGGAATAGATCCGTGGGGATGAGAGAAGTTGTTGTTGAGAAATATGAAATTGGAAAGGAAGTCAAACTCCCTATGGAACCTGTGATCGGTTGTACCTGTACTTTAGTGATACGAAAACTCGCTATTCACTCAGTTTCTGGTCAATAATTTATGTAGGAGAGATGGCCGAGTGGTTCAAGGCGTAGCATTGGAACTGCTATGTAGGCTTTTGTTTACCGAGGGTTCGAATCCCTCTCTTTCTGTTTCTGTTAATTCACCAACGTTACCGACCCAAATCAAATAGATTTCAGCAATAAGACCTTTATTTTATAGAAATTCATTATACAAATGAGCAAAAAAAAATCCTACTGTAGATCCATTTGTGATACATGAATGAGAAAATACGGATGAAGGCCCTTTTAGTTCCGCGAAAAGGGGCAAAAATTCTATGAACCCATTGACCTAGGTACCGAGTCTGACGAGAATAATATTCTACGACTAAGAACTCATTGATTTTCAAACCGATCCATTTACTTCCCTTGGAGAAGACACGGTCGGTACATAAGAAACAAAGGCGGCTAAAAACGACTTTGAATTGAAACCCTACTACTCTATATCAGTCTAATCTAATTCGGATTGCTCTACCGGGTCAAAAAACAAGGGATCGTCTACTATAAGTATGAAACTGGGAAAGCTATATCTTAATTGATTTGTATCTTTGGAACTTTCAATGAGCGACCTTTATCAATAGCTAACTCGGGTGTTTCAACTGAATCAGACCTCTTGGTCAGTACAACAGCGCCGGGGGAACCACACTGACTCGGACATGGCATTGATCCTAAATAGAGAGTTTTCGGGGAGAAGATTCAAGATTGAGACGAGACCCATAACTATAGCCACTTCTAGCTCAGTGGCTCAGCAGAGACCTAAACTAATACCTTATCGAAAATGGGGAACGAAATCCGATCATCTCGCCAAAAAATGGGAAGTCTTGGTTGGTATCTTCATTCGAGTTGGATTCTTCTATACGAAATTCAAGTATCAATAGTTCGCAGGCGCATCCCAATATACGCAATTCTAGAGTGCCAACAGTGATCGATTCCTTTTCTCCTACCCCGAGGCCATATGGGTCTGATGTTTGAACTTCTGGTGCCCCTTTTCAATGAGAACGATTCCATTGTAAACATAGGTATCCTTTCCGGTTGCTAGAGTTTGCTATACCCCACCCCCAGCCAGGGTGACCAATTGAAGAAAAACGCCTGCTTGTGACTAATTAACTGCTCGACCTGGGGTGAACCAACTAGTATCTTAGAAAGAAACTCGGCTAATGAATATGCCCAGCGTCGAATAAAAAGAATTGTCCGGCAGACCCTATCGAGTGAGCTATTATGGCCATGAGCCACACCAGGTAAAGCCCAAGCCCCTTCCCCTTTTCCATGGGTTCCAGCTGAGAATTCTCTTTCTAACTTGAGGCGCCAGGTCGGTCCCATTTCCCAAAGATACTCGATTTTCACCTGCATTCCCTTCAAGTATCAATACATTTCTTCTTTGCACGGAAGCCCCAAAAGCTTTGGATCGTGATGACCTGGCAACAGAATGGCAGGCACATTACTTCCATTCTTCCGAGCTTATCAATTATCCAAGGATTTCGCATCCCATTCTGGATCAGAGATCCTTGCTCCTCGCGAGAATTCTGTTATTTGAAATAATCAATATGTTAGGTTGGTTTCCTCGGTACTTCTAAAAGCGTAGGCGCCAAAGTCCACTGTCTTCAACCAGAACTACTGGCATCTTCTAAAAACCCTAGAGAGGAAGCCATTCGATCAATCAGGGGAAGGTTCTATATAACTAAAGAGTCGGGTGGAACGAGTGATAGCAGCACAACTATCCGAAGATAGCGAGATGGAATACTGGTACATCCTCCCTATTAGAGAATAGTATGTGCATAGTACTTAATTTGAGATGACTGGAGTAGTCATAAGACTAGGATCTCATGGCTTTGCTAAAAAAAATGTAGCTACGCTTTCATGCGGCTGACCGTGTTCTAGTCTAGCACTACGTAGGGTTGGCTGCCTCCCAGTCCCACCATATTAGCCTTATATTTACCAAATGAAAGGGAGATTCAAATGGGTTCTGATTCTTGCTTTCCTCTCTCCTCTAAGCACGGATGGATCAAAACTAAACGAAAGGGAAGTAAAGAGCATTTAGTCAATCTAAAGCTGCAACCGGTGGATTCACTTTTTCATATCTCGCTATTACTGCTCACATCTGCCTGTCTTTAAGGGGAGCTGGTGGAGGATTTGGTTTTCTCAATGCCTTAGGCAAGTCATTTCCCTACTTTACTTTTATCCCACTCTTCTTTTTACATCCACTTTCTTATTCACACTAGGCTTGTGTCGTGGAGTCTTCTCTGATTTGACTATAGCTGTGTGGTCAATAACCCGCTTTGCTTCCAGTTCTTGGCCTGCTTGCGCCATTGCCGGGACTTCCAATCGGAAAATCTTCTGTTGGCAAGCTCGCATCCTCGTAATGGCTTCCCCCTCGAATGGTAGAAACAGTGAGAAATAAGCTCTCTTCGATAAAGATAGAATGCCACAAAGCCCGTGGTTACAGTAAAGTACACATGTGGATATTCTCTTGCGACACCTGCACTGTCTTCACTCACTATATTATTGCGGTCATATCGATACTGCTAGTTGTTTCTTAGTAATCACTCGCTGTGTAATTTCATTGTTCACTTGGCTCTCGTAGAGGAACAATCGATATTACTATTACGCAAGAGAAGGATCTCCGACATGTATCTGATGAATGGCTAAGCTACCGTCTGACGGAACTTTCTTCCCCAAGTAAATGCAGATGCAATCTACTTGGAATAAAGGGTCTTGGCATGTAGTTGACTTCATAATGAAGAGCCAGAAGTTTAATGTCACTAGCTTCATTCTTACATAAATTGATCAAGCTAGAAAGAAGGGATTTCCACAAGAATCTTCTCTTTGCACCACACATCATGAGAATGATATTGAACAAGAGTCAGCTCAGCCTGCCTCTTCCTTTGCTCCCCATTTTTAGACTTCTACAAGTCGATCTTCTTACGATGGAAATCACGAAAAAGATCATTTGCTCTTACCTCGTCTGGAGCAGACGAAACGTCTTTTGTTTGGCCTTTGGCCTTTTCATTTCAGTACCAAGCCGAGTAGATCAATCAGATGACCATGGGTATGGGTCTCTTGTTTCACCTTCAGGTGTCCCATTTCTGCATCCGTTCTTGTAAGCGATAGCGATCCGTTGACAAGAAATCACTTAGATTAATAAGGTTTTGTGACTACGAGTTGCAGAAAATGACGCAGCCAATGGCCTGGGCTTTGAGTGGTATGAATTGAATAAAATATCATAATAAGCACGGTCGATCAACATTGGGATCAGCATTAAGAAAGAGAAACCATGGGATATGGCCACGATGGACTTTTTTGAGGGCCCGGCGCCAGGGAACTATACTCGCTAGCCCAAGCTACTGGTTTGATTTTGAGAGTCAAAGGTGAGCATGTGACTGTGACTAAATAGTAGCGTGCATTTGGCTCGCAGTATTGGAAAAAGATAATAAGCACGGTAGTCGATCGAAGAATAGGTTCCCATCTTGGCACTCTCACTCAGAGATTCTTTCCTTTTTTTCGCGTCCTCAGTCGTCGATAGTACAGCACCTTCGTAAAGGCACTGCACCATCTCCTTATTAACTACGAACAAAGAACAAAAAGACTAATTCTCCCTGATTCGCGGGTTGTTCTTATCGGGTCTAGTGATTGCTTCCCCCGGTCACAATGCACTATCCCCTTATTAACAACGAAAAAGGAACAAAGAGATTAAATAAAATCATTAGTCGTCCCAAGCTAAACCCGTTCATTCGAAGAATAGCGCGGTCCGAGGTGGATCACTTTAGCAGACATTACTCCTAAGTGCATTTAAAGATAAAGAAGGGTTTGCCTGGTAGTAGTAGGTATCGTATCCATCTTTTCCCCCTCTTTGGTCTCACAAGAAAGTCAGTCAAATCAAGTAAAATTGTGTATGTAGATGAAAATGAGGATGCCAGGCCGATACTAACTATCCACGGCATGAGAACCACATCGTTGGGGGAACGTAGTATTATAAGTATTTTCTAGAATGGAACGAGCATAGTTATCTGTATTTGTCCCTCACTGTTCAATGTTGTCAGCGGGCAAAGAAGAGCATTGATGGTCATATGCGCATGTAAAAATGGAGTTATCTGACTCGGTTGGTTTGGGTCGAGTCAAAAAGCGTCTCTGATACGGTGGATACCTAGGCTCCGTAGAAAGGACATCGGCACAGTTTTTATAAGCCGTACGAGAAGATCAAACAGGATAAGTCGTACTAACCACGGGTCATAATAAGCTATTTGAGCTTGTTCCACTTTTCTGAAATCATATCTCTAGAATCTGATTACTTCATGGCTAAACAGCCACTAGCCGTTTCACAAGCTGCTATGCTCTTTGAGCCCTTTTTCTTGCTTATCTTTCCCTCCTTTCGGCAGTCAGGTTAGGCTCTAGCTCTTTTGCGTTTCATTATTGCTCTGACCCGGCGAAACCGGAACTACCTCGTGCGCGCTTTTCTTCTGAAGAAAATGCAATGTTGGTGAGAGATGAACTTGGCTTCCCTAATGGGCTTGGCTGTTAAGTCAGAGGGGAGGAGTGAAACGACGATTTCCGTAGCCCAAATGAGATCAATCTTGATTTCTCTTTTGGCGCGATCAGGCTTAGCGCGCTGACAAATATCACATTCCTGCACGAATTTACGCACCTGAGTCTTCATTCCCTTCCAATAAAAGAGTTGCTTAAGCCTTCTCAAGGTCACTGGAATACCATAAAGCCCTCCAACAACAGGACTGGCAAGGGCCTGATCGACAAGGTGAAGGCCTATGACCGGATTGAGTGGTCGTATCTCCATGGCTGTCTCAGTAAACAGGGCTTTGAATCCCTTTCGGCCCTCGGTTACTTTACGACTGAATAACTTCATTAGCTGTACCACGCAAACAAAGAAAAAAGGATCGATAAAAAGAGCCCGTCTGACCCCGTTACGACTCTAAGCTTCTTCCTATGGACTGACATAGTGACTAGTGCTTAGATCACGTGGGAGCGGCTTCCCAACCCAACCAGTAAGTCATTAAGTCTGATCCTCATCTCTACTAACTACCCGCTGCTACACTATGCTGTGTCTTACCATAGACAAGAGGCATATACACCTTCTTCACCAACTTTCAGTTAAGGTGACGGCTAACGGCTTCCTTGACACTTGCTTCCAGAGATTATGATGGAATCTCCTCTTTGAAGTCCTCTAATAGTGAGGAATATAGGTCATATACTTGATCCTCACCATCAACCCGTCAAAAGTTAGTACGCACTGCTAGATCTTGGAAATAGCTCATTATCTGGTAAGCAGACGAGGATGCATCACATATATATGTGACATCCGCAACCTCAGATTTTGGTTTAGCATTTACCTGTTTCCTTCCATCCAACCTGGGAAGGGATCCCTCCATGTGCTCTCTATGACACTTGGCCTGATTGTTACCACCGGTATCTCTCCTCGCATGGAGTTGATGACCATCTCGCCCATGGCCTTTGTGAACACATAAGTGTCTTGCCAACCATAGAGTTTGGCCCTATGAATAAATTGCACAAATCAAATACTTCATGTGTGTATTCGTATCTACAGACATGAGAAAGTAACAGGGAAATACTAGAATACCTCGACTACCTAACTCTTTCATTTCTTGAGTAACAGAAGGAGTCAAAAGCCAACTTGATCTCAACCTCGATATCCAACACGGTATTCTGATGTGCCGAAAAATCTGAGGAACATATCCCCTTTGTTATGGTATCCTCTAAGCAAAATGGCTTCTCTAGTATCAAACCTTGCCTCTGCCCATTCACATATGTTGTTTGGCCAAAAACATGACATGCAAACATACTGCTAAAGCTTGTTTGTAAGCTTTTGAGATTAATAGAAACAGGTTACCATTTGATTTCGACCACAAGAAACTCTTATTTGGAATTCTGACCTGTTGATACTTGCAAGAAGAGCTTCAGTCTTCGAAACCGCTGCGCGAAACTCATTATCCGGAATGGCCCCACGGTGTTGATGTCTAGTGCTACATCATACCTGCAAGTTGCAATACTTTTATTGCTATGGAATGTGAACTTACACATTTAGTAATGGAAGCAATCGGTGCAAGACTAGTATAGCTTCACGAACCTCTCATCAAAAGTGGTATTTGTTGCAGAGTTTACGATAACATCCACTTCTTCCGCGATCTCTTTGGCTAACTCAGGAGCAATGCCAATGTTGGCTTCCCTGAAATTACCAACAACTGGAACCTGCTTGCTTAATACAAAGCTGTGGTAGTTTTTCCCATGGATTTCCTGTAAACATCTGAACAACTCAGTATCTTCTACATGTATTGCAGACGGAAAATATGGTCATTTGCATGAAGAATAGAAAGTAGTCTGAAGTAATCATCATACCTCGTTCTTCAATCTTTTTACGGCTGCTTCATTGTCCTTGGCCTTGATCAACACGTATATTTACATCAGGATTTGTCCTTAAAATGGGATCGATAAGAACTGATGATCAGAATCCGACAAAGTAGAATGGAAGAACAAAGGAAGGAAGTCAGGTAGCTTAGAGCAAGACAAAGGCAGAATAACAGCCTCAAAGTGGGGGGCCAGACAGAAACTGTCTCACTCAAACTGGCATTTTCAAATGCTACCCGCCCTTCCCCTATTTCTACATTTCATTCTTCTATTCCTTTTGCTTGCTTTTCTAGTTAAGCTGCTCATAAAACTAGATCCATAAAACTCACTCAGCTACTGTCTTCTTTCTATAATTGGTCTCTAAGTCCAAGTAATCGATAAATTCTAATCCTCTTCCTAGCTCCGCCACCTCCTTTCTACCGAGTATGCTCTACTTGAAAGAACATATTTCTCAATAAATAAGTGCATTACTATATTCACAGCTACAAACTAAGCCTAATTTCCAATATGTCATATGTATCACTTTGATGTTGTGGGATCACTGGCTTCTTGCTCAACGGATTTTGCTTCTGCACTTGAATTGAGAAGGGCCAAGTCTTCATGACCGGTACCGGTATCTGTTCAAGAAGTCAGTACTTATGCGGCACTGAACAAAGGGTGAGATCGATGAAATGCAATACATGTTTGAATATTTCCTATCTTCTTCCAGCCATAAAACTTGTTCAATTCGTTTTCTTGAGACCTGTGGCATAGTGATATCATACTTGAATCCACATTCCCAGTATTTGAGGAAGAAGTAGAATCTTAGTCTAAGTCTAATTTCTAAGTTGGGAATTTTATATCGACTAAATCAAGAAACTCGATTTCACTATGATATGACCACTGAACCCTTTGATGCAACATTTCTTGTTTCCAGAAGATCTCGGATGGTTTCTGAAGCTTCCATGATCTTGTAAAAGAAAGAAACCCTTTCTATAAGTCATGAAGACGTGGACCAAAAGACTAAGAAACTGCACAATCTATTGATTGACTGAAAAACTCAAGCTGAGTAACTTGCTGGAATGATCGCTCTGGCTCTGGGCCGTCTGATCTTCGGGATGCAGAATAGGGGATCGCTTGCCAACCGTTAGTTAGGACCAGTGAAAACCCACGCCTGGTGAAGGCAAAGTTCAGTTTGGAGATCTAACAATTCCTTATGTCGGGTATCCTCGATTGATGCAGCCTCAGATGCTTCAATTGTAGATTTGAGTAGTATTGAGCGAAAGGTTACACCACCTATAGGTTCTGTATTACAGGCCAATCCTACTCCACTAGTACCAATAGGCGGCATAGGGGAAAAAGCACAACACCTAGGAATAGGAATCAACAACACAAAAACTTGATTCGAAATTACCCAGCAAGAAAACGTATGCGCGTGGGCGCAACGGATTTCGCTCCCGTGCGCTCATCCCTTGCTTGTTATTTTGGACTAGCACTCTTTCCCTCTCTTTGAAGTAGATTTCTCAGCTCCACGAGTCAAACGAAATAAGGCGAAAGGCCCACTACTTCTTCATTCATGGCTTATTGATTTGATTGATCCCCATTTCGTATTCATTCGACCTGAGGTGAGGTTGGAACAAGAGTTTTCATAAAAAGAATGGTTCTTTTATGCCATTATGAACGGGCAAGCCTCTTGTGTATTCCTCCAACTCTATGAATGAAGGGGGGAGTATGAGGAAGGCCGATTTTCTTTCTATATGAAGATGAAAAAAGGATCAGGGTCAAACATTTCTTACTTTTGTTGAGTATGACTGAATGAGGAAGAGCTCCTTATGTGGTATCACTTTACCACCATCTGAAATGCGCGAAACTCTGATTGGTGGAAGCCATTCCATGAAGATTCTCCCTTCTCTTACGTGAAATTCCCCTCTTTCGGTAAGCATCCAGTATCTCAGCAAATGAACATTTCGCTAAGCTTATCCTGTAGCTTATACGTCGTTTGAAAGCAGCTCCAAGGATCCAACGAATAGCTAAGGTTTGTTGACGATCCCTGGCTACAATCCCAGGAACATCATAAATAGTACCTACGACTCCTACTTTGACCACTTCGCATATTGGCTTTATGTTATCTACGACGTCAACCATAAGTTTTATTACATCGCGTTCAGTTCGAGCTAGGCGGTGAAAAGTTTTATAAACAATAGCACGAACTCTCGTTCTTTTACCATCGATCATGCGAAAGTTTACCAATTTCTTGATCAATTCTTTTTGCTCACCATCAAAGTCCCCTATATAGCTGAGAATTTCCGAGCAATTGGAAGCCGCTTTCGATGACGAGGCCGATAAATTGATATTACGCGATCGTTACTGTCCATCTTTTTCAGCTCTGCTCCCGAAAAGAAAAGGAGACTGAGATAGGGGTCGGCGTTGGTTTTTCCAATGAAAGCCTGATTTTGAGAACGTAAACATGAACGGAAGGACACCCACACTCGATGAAATGGATCGATAAGAACAAACCGAACCTACATAGACAGAGAGATATTTACCTTTTTCACATCTATAACTACATTAACATTGATTTCATAAAAGAAATTGATTGGATTCCCTCTAGGAAAAATTGATAAGTCCTTGAGGCTTGGCGGCCCCGGTCATCAGAATATTAGCTAAACAAATGGAAAATTGGGCAATGTCCAACATTGAGTCAGTCCATGGTTGATCTGTCACGAATGACTCCATGTTCAGTGCTTTTGTTAATAGAGGATCTTGAATCAGAATAAGATTTAGACTGGAAAGGATCTCACTATGATCAAATTGTGAGAACGTGAAATCTGCATCTAGCAGACACCCGCGCTGAAAAAAAAGTGGATAGTTCGAAATCACATGAAAAGTCGTTTCTCGAGTGTCATCCTTTAGAGGCCGCATCGCCCACCAAAATTGACATCCGACACCTTCCGTAAATTTCATGATAATTCGGACTCGATTTGCAAATTCTTCTGCAAATATATCACAATAGATCTTCGGACGCAGGAGGAAATTGATGCTGTTCAATAGGATTTGCATTGGATTTGGACATGCAGAATCAACCAATGGTGGAGCCTTCGGACATTTTGTCTGTGAAAAAAAACCAAACCTCCCACCAGGTTGTAGGCAGGGAACTGCTGTCACTTGATTCACCGGAGCCTAATCCAATGCAATCATTATCTTCATTCACGAAATGAATCACATAATGGAAACTCAAATCTGCGGGTAGTAAACCCATATATTTGAGCATTTCTCTACGTATCCATATTTCTCTATTTTTTTGAGCTTTCGCTAGAGATTTAAACAGACATTGAAACATAAAATCTTCCCCCGCCGAACTACTACTAAATGCTCGGCTAAGTTTTAGGCGTTGTCTCATTCTATCTCTCGCTATCAGTCGATCTTGACCAATATCCTTGTGGTTAGTAGAGAAGAGCCATTGAACCGAAATTGGATTTCCTTTCCGTGCCATATGCCAATGTCATACGAATTTACTTTTGCCCCTTTCTGCCATTTCCTCTATTTGTTCGATAGGTTCCTCGTTCTATTAGAATTCAAAACCCATTGTCGTCCACAGTTTCCTTTCTTGCTCCGGAGGAAGGATGACCGGGAATCGGAGCCTCCAGCTATGCAGGGACGCGTCCCACGACTGATTCCCTAAAAGGGTCCTACTCTGTTTTGCAAACTGGGAATTTCTTCTTTCGCTTCTTTGTCTCCACGTGCGACTCATTCTTTCTATATGCAAATACTTGGCTGATGGGAATTGAGTGATTCGAATAGGTCTGGTGCTTCCGAGCCAGCAAGGGGACTAGTTTCAACAAGGCGAGCAACGCCTGCTATATGTATGTATCCAGGACTATGATGTATCCAGCTCAGTTGGAAAGCACTAGTTTACTTCCTCGCTACCGACCCAGGTACATTCTTCTTTGGACATGCCCGACCCGACTTCCTCCTTTTCCCGAACCGAAACGAGTAGGTGTATCGACCAGCACTAGTAGTTTTACTAGGTGTTCTAAGGGGTAGAATGACTAGTAGTTACAGCCGTGGAAAGATATCTAATTCATTTCGGCCCGCCTGGACAAGGTAATCTACCACGAGACCATACAAACAGTTGAAACTCCATTTTCCGAGATACTATTACTCGACCAGGAATCACCAACCACTATAGTTAGATTTATTCGATTTCTTGGAGGTTTAAGGGATAGATTCCATTCTTCAAATGTTGAGCCGGGCCCAGGTGGTTATTGCGAGTCAACTTTACATTTCTTACCAGCTCGAGCTGATGCTAGTGATTCCCAAGAAAAAAAATGAAATAGTTTCATGAGAGGCAGGTAGTACTATTGGTTTGGTTGCTCAACCGCATTCCTGAACTTGTGAACTAGCGACATCTGATCCCACCCCGAAGCTATTCTCTCATTGTAGAGAATTCTCAGCTGGAACCTAACCTATAGAAGAGATGGATCTTCACCTTTACTACGCATTTTGAGAGCTTGCCCCAAGTTTAGGAAGAGAAATGAAAGAGGTTTCCAAGAGGGAAGAACGGTACCAAGGGTGGCTGGATTCTATCTTCTATGGTTGATGTATTATGCCAGTAGCGAGTGACTGCTTCATCTCTCAGCGAATCTATTCCCAATAATCAGATGACTCCTCGCACTAAAAGCTACGCGCAAATTCTCATTGGATCTCGGTTGTTCAGCGATGGCTATTCATTTAAGTCTTCGGGTAGCACCACCAGATCTTCAACAAGGTGGAAATTCTTGTATTTCGTATGTACATGTTCCTGCAGCTCGGATGATCCTCCGCTGCCACACAACAGCCGCACACACGCAAACACCACACATGCACGCGCTGGTCGCACACCACACACACACACACACACACACACACACCCCACGCGACACGCCGTGTCCGCTCCCCGCGTTCGTCCCCGCTCACGCACGATCTTGGCCCCACCCTGATATTTTCCCCACCATCCTTGGACACACAGCGCCACTCACACCCCCCTCTCGTGGCCCCACCTCCCTATCGCTCCCACCTCGACCCGTTCCCCCAACCGACGCGCTCCCATCCTCGACGCAGAGCAAGCGCCGCCGCCAGGAAGCCCCCGACGCTTCTCCTTGATCCCCACCTCCCCGATCTCGTCGCCCTCCCTCTCGCGCCCCGCCTCGCCAGGAGCCGAGCCAGGGCCGCCATCTGCCGTCGTCGCCGCTAGGAACTCTGGCCGCCGCCCTTCTCCCCTCGCTAGCTCGGCCCTCCGCCTCTCCATTCATCCACCACCGGCTTCACCCTCGGCCTCCGCGTGCCGCCCATACCCGTGAGCTTCCCATCACCATCGCAGGCGCCCTCCACCTCGGTCGCAACTCCTCACTGTCATCGATGTCGCCGCGCTGCGCGTCTCCCTCTAATTCGCATCGTGGTGCTCTCCCGTGAGCTTCCTCCTGCAGCGTGCGTGAGGCCCCCCTCAAGCTCGTCGCCTGCGTCCTCCGGCCGCATGCTCGTGACTGCCGTTTGCTGCCCGCCCTTCGTCCTCTGTCCGCTGCTCTCCAAGACCGACGCCCCGTCTCAGTAAAACTTGTCCCGTGCATGATCCTATTCCAGCGTCTGTTGATGGGCCGTGACTGGTTCAAACTTCCCCGATTCAATCTGAGTATGGTTCTCTACAACATGCCTTGCCGTTTGAAACCGTCTACCCGAGCCCCTCTCAAGATCTTCTTGAAACAAGACCGACATGATGCATACTTTTCCGAAGGACGACCACGACGCTACTCGAGGATTACCGATGTTGGAACCAAGTATGTCATTGACCGATGATGCCGGTGCCGAGCATCCTCTTCCCGGAACACCAAGCTCTCCTTCCCGGAACAGGTCAAGACGGAACACCAAGTTCTTCACGGAATTCGAGAAGCCCGATTCCCGGAGTCCGAAGACCGAACCTCGTCGAACCCTAACCAAGATCGTCGAGCCCCAATGTGTGACCCCCCTTTCCAAGCTCCATATTTTTATAATATATTATATTCATCTTGTGCATATTAAATCATCCATGCTTGCACCCATATTGTGGTTTGGGGGCATTATGCCGATTCACCTCGTAATTAAATATGGAGGCCATATGCGGGCAAATCTAGCCTTATATTGGCCCAATTTAAACTTGTGTAGCAAATCGATGCCATGTTTTGACTTGTTAAGACAACATTTAACTTGCAGGGTATATAGACAACATAAACCACCTAACTAATTGTCGCGACCCCGGTTCCGCTTAATATGGCCTAATTGCATCGCATCCTTACCATGTCATACATCATACATGCATCATGCCCGATCTTTTGCCGTAGTATTAAATAGTGCATTCAGTGTTTCTTCTAGTGCTTTGCTTCTTCACGGATTAGGCCGAAGAGTTGATGCGAGTGTTGACCCGATCTTCGGATGAACCTTCGACAATGTTTTCAGGCGAGAAATCTCCCCCTTTCTACCTATCTTACTTTTATAGTATTTATTTCTTCCTGTTGATCTATTGCTATCTGTGTTGCGATGCTCTAGTTTTTGTACCTGTGATATCCCTTGCAGCCTTATATTGCCTTGGACACATCCTATTACCTGTTGTTTGGTAGATAGTTGGACGTGCACGTCGTAGTTGCTTGCTCAAGTGCTGTTGCGTGTCGTCCGGTACATAGTTGTTGGAAGGCTGCCATATGCTTTATGTTAGAGATGATCATGGTTTTAATTACTGTTTAATAACTAAAATTGAAGTAGGTAAATAATGCAGAGGCACAGGTGGACAATAGATGTTATTTGGTTTTTAACCGTCCACTTGTGTCCCGTAGGAACCCGAGTACTTGATACATGTTCTTGAATATTCGCACTATCCGCATGTGGGACCATGAATCCCCCTAGCTAGAGCTTGAGTCATATTTATTTCTTGGGGCCACAAAGTAGTTTGGGGCTTTATTACTATCATGTACTTATGCCATGCTTTACTGCTTTATTTACGATTGCGCGTGGAGCGCCTATACTGTTTAGGAACAAATGTGGAATGTTTCCGCGGTATCGACAAGCCCAGTCACACTTTCGGGTTCCCAGTCGTTTACAGCCATTGACACAAACCTCTGGGTCCGTCTCGGAGCCGGCCAACTTCGTCGCGGGTTGCTTAGTAGGGTGGCCCCCTGAAATTTATATGAATCTTGCAATTGCTCTGTCGTGATGCCTCGTTGGGTTTCATTTGGTTTTTCCCGAGGTTGATCGTGCGTGTGTTGCTATTTGTGCCCCCTGCAGGGTAAAACTTTCTGAAAGCCGTGTCCGCGGTTATGGACGACTTGGAGCACATTATCTAGATCATAGACAACTATAACTAAAGCAGTGCTATAAATTTGACTTTATAATGACTAGTAATCAGCTTCACTATAATGGAATGGCTAAATAAAAGTGCCAAAAATTGCTGGTTTGGGTTGTCACCTCTTACCATTGTATCTGACTAGTAAGTATTGTAACTATAACAGAATGGATAAATAAAAGTACCAACAACTGCTAGGTTTTGGGATGCCTCACGCTATATGTATCTGACTAGTAAGTATTGCAACTACAACGGAATGGTTAACTAAAACTGCTCACTGCTTATTATATCAGGATGACTCATGCTATCTATATTTGACTAGTAATTGCCGCAACTACAACGGAATGAATAAAACTGCCAACTGTGTGAGTTCCTCGGTGCGACTTCCTCGATTGGTATCGAGGGGGAAACACCAGGATGGGTATAATTGGTGTTAGTATTAGGTTGGATCCGAATAGGTCTTTCTTATCCCTTTCTAATAGCCGACAGTTGTATTGAGTCTCTATAGGTTGTTTAGTGCATGCTGCGCTGCCGCTTCAGTCCATCATACCTATGTAGGCGAGGACCGCTGAATTCTTGTCTCGTCATGTACTGGCCTCGGTACTGACCGCTCTCTTTTTCCTTTGCCATTTGTCGGCACCCCTTTTGTTAAGAAGGTTTTGAGATCGACGTCGTTAAAAGGGTTACCCTTCCGGCTTGGCCTGGGCAGGGTTATGGACGCCATTGGTTATTCTTCAGGGCTCTTAGCCCCATTTGCATCTTGTCCGTAGTCGGACGTTGTATCATTTTCAAGGTAATTTGGATCTTTATATGGTATATCTGTATTCTTGACTCTTTGAGTCATTGTTGTATATATCTGTTCTATGGGTTCCATCGTGGACTATTGTGTAATGGTATTACTTCGTTTTCCACCCGCACGAAAGTGCCTGGTGAGCACCTTTGAATCGTTTCTATGCGGTTTTGGCGGGAATCGCTGAAACTTGCATAAGACCGATTCTGGGGGTGTTACATCAGATCCCCCCGATCTAGGGACGATTGTGGCGGCGGCTACATAAGGTTTCGTGGAGTTCTGATCGGGTGCCTAGGGTTTCTGCATCAAGGGCTTCTTATAGGCGAAGGGGCGAGCCAGGGGGCCACCAGGGGGACCACACCCTGCCCAGGCACAGGGTGGGCCCACCCGCGCCTAGGGGGGTCTGGCCGCCCTGTGACGCCCCTCCGTCTCGTCTTATGGCTTTGTGTCTCCCACAGTAAAATATTGACTTCGGCTTTTGTCCCGTCTAATTTCGAGAATATTGATTTTCTGCCTTTCTGGAACCAAAAACAGAAGAAAACAGGCAACTGGCACTATGGCAACTTGTTAATAGGTTAGTTCCAGAAAAGATATAAAAATATCTCAAAGTGTAGACAAAGCAAAGCAAATTATATACTAAACAAGCATGGAGCATCAAAAATTATAGATACGTTTCCGACGTATCACATCCTTCCGCCTCGGCTCCCACGACGGACCGTTGGATAATAACTGTCCGTCTCGTCGACCACGCATCACCGTAATGGCGCGCCACCGCCGCCTCGGCTCCCGCGACGGACCGTCGGGCAATAACTTCCCATCGTTTCCCCTTTTCCCGCCCACGCCGCTACACCCCTTCCGCCCTTGCCACCCACTTCGACCTATAAAAGTCGGTGCCCTCGCCGGCTCACAGCACACGCTCTCAGCTCCTCCACTCCCCTTCTACCGTGAACTCCAACTCCAGCGAGAAGAAAGCCATGGCCGAGAGGTACCCAGGCAACCTTGCAGCGATGAACTGCTTCGGCTGGCGTATGATCCAACCCTGGGAGGCCCGCATGCTCCACGACGCCGGCTACACGGCGCACCAGACTTCTGATGCCCACTCGGCTAGAAGCTTAGCGTCGGCGGCATCCCGGTGCCGACCGTGCCGACCGGTGAGGAAATGGTGGAGGAGATCCAGGTCGCCATCGCGGCGATGGAGGACCCGGACGTCGCCTAAGACACCAGCAACCTCGCGTACTGGGAGCAGCTCTTCGCCGATTGCCAGCTCCGGGAGCTCGCCGACAACGAAGGGCCGCCCGGCTCGTCGCCGAAGCGTAACAACACGACGAGGTGCCGACGCTGGTGGAGTGCGCCGGGATGGACTCTCACCGCCGTCCTGGATCACATCCACGTCGACAACCGCACCAGGCTGGCCTTCCCGTGCTCATCAGCGCCCGCGGCCAGGGCGAGGCGCCATCCTCTGGCGAACTGGCTGTCCAGGAGGATTGAAGGGAATATGCCCTGAGAGGCAATAATAAAGTGTTTATTATGTCTATTCCAAATATATGATAGATGTTTATTTTGCATGCTATAATTGTATTAATACGGAAACGTTAATACATGTGTGTTTAATAAACAAACAGAAAGTTCCTAGTTATGCCTCTCTCATAAACTAGCTCGTTGATTAACAAGATGATCAAGGTTTCCTGATCATGGACATTGGATGTTGTTAATAACGGGATCACAACATTAGTGTAATGGTGTGATGAACATTCATCCGAAGTATAGCATTACGATCAAAGTCATTGAGTTTATATTGCTATAACAACTTACGAAGTGATCCTAATCCTTAGACCATGAGATCATGTCAATCACTAACACCGGAAGAGTTTCTTGATAACATCAAACGTCACACCGTAACAGGGTGATTATAAAGATGGATTCAGAACTAATAAAGTGTTATGTTGAGGCTCATGGATCGAGAGTGGAATTTGTTCATCCCGATGACGGATAGATATACTCTGGGCCCTCTCGGTGATATCACATTGATTAGCTTGCAAGCAAGTGATTTGATCACTAGAATGTTATATCACAGGAACGAGAAAAGAGTGCATGTCGGTAACGAGATCAAACTAGGTATGGAGATACCGATGATCGAATCTCGGACATGTAATATATCGTGAAACAAAGGGATTAAGATACTAGCGTAAAAGGTTCCGACGATCACAAGAAAGTCATCGTTGAATGTGTGGGAGTCAGTATGGGTCTCCAGATCCCGCTTCTGATTATTGATCCGAGAGGGGTCTCGATCATGTCCGCATTATTCACAAACCGTAGGGTGAAACACTTAAGAGACACCGACATCCAATTGGAGCAAATGTTTCATGCCGAAAGAATGAACAAGCGCAGGAATTTATTTCACTAGATACCGAAACAGGTTTTCGGGTGAAATTGCATAAAGTGGTTATGCATGTGAAATAGAATTCTAGCAAGGGGTTATTTGTGAATGTTTGTCATTAAAGTAATTGACAAAATTCCGAATAAAATAAAAGAGTTTTATTTAATGAGAGTTTGCATTAAATTTGGTGGAAATTTAATGGGAATTTGAGTGGACTTTTGAGTGGAGGGATTTTAAAGGGCATTTTGTGAGTGGAGTGTCCACCCACATGAATGAAGGAGGGGAGGGGGCAGCCCCCATGGCCGGCGGCCACCCCCTTGGGTGCCCCCCCTCCTCCTATAAAAGGAGCCCCCTCCTCACTTGTCTCTCACACCTCCTCGTGAAGGATCTCTCTCCCCCTCTAGAATTTATCCCCATGGTCTCGGACTAGCGAGATACATGTTCCCGGTGGCTATTCGGCAAGAAAGAGTTGTGCTTCCGCTGCATCGCTGGAGCGAGGAGGCGGAGGTTACTCGGTGCCTCGAACGTGTGTGAGAGCACGGATGCGCTGCTGATTTGCGGCGCTAGGACTTCCTCTCGATCTTGAGATCGGCAAGAGATCGTCTACATCAACCACGAGTTGAACTCGTTAAGCTTTGTCGGTCTTCAAGGGCATGTTCTCTACGGATATACATTCGCCCGTTGTTTGTATCTAGTAGATAGATCTTGGAATATAGTTCACATCGTAGGAAAATTTTTGTTTTCTATGCTGCGAACCCTAAAGTGGTATCAGAGCCGGATCTATGCGTAGATACTTTACACGGGTAGTACACATATGAGTATGTGGGCGATGATGATCATGTTGTTGCTCCTTTGTTGTAATTTTGGATATTGGTGGCATAGTGGGATGAAGCGACCCGGACAAACTTTACATGTCCTCGCACATGAGACTTGTTCCACGCTTGACATGCAACTAGTTTGCATAAGTGGCTAGCGGGTGTTTGTCTCTCCTACTATAGTCAATATCTATTTTGCAAGCGAGTTGTCAACAATTTGATTATCCTCGTTGTGGTTCATGTTCGTAGGTAAGAACGGTTCTATCTCGAAAGCCCTAATCCACGTAAAACTTGCAATGGATAAATTAGAGGCGTCTAGTTTAGATTGTTGCTGGGCTAGTGTTATGATATGGTAGTGTTGTAAGTAGAAGTATGAGATGATACTCTTACAACACACATAGCGTGTAAAATCCATAGACCTTGGATTTACACATATAGGTATGATAGTGATCATACCACGATGCACATGATAGAGATCATCTACGGAAACCATATAATTTCACTAATAAACATATGATGTTTGATTGCATCTTATATTGCTTGTTTAGCGCTTTGTTAGCATAATAAGATGATCCCTCATTTAAATATCAAGATAAGAATGTGTTCTTCCTTTAGTATGCACCGATTATGTTTTCGTCGCTCCAAGACATCACGTGATGATCGGGTGTTCTTGGATCCACGACCATATTTCGGGTGTAAAACAGTTACACACGCGAATACTAAGGTTCTAACTTGGCGAGCCTAGCATGTACAGACATGGCCTCGGAACACGGACCGAAAGGTTAAGCATGAGTCATATAGTTGATATGATGCCCATTTGATGCTCGCCTTTGAAGCTATACCGACTCACGTGATGATCGAACTTGGTGTAGTGGATTTGGTTCATGTAATCACCAAAAAGGCACGAGGGATGTCTTTTTTTAGTGGGAGTTCATTCGTAATATAGATTAGTTGAACTCAATCTATCATACACTTAGTCTAAACTTTACAAATTTTGTTGTAGATGGCACCACCTGCTTTTAATTTCAATGTGTTCATGGAGAAAGAGAAACTAGCAACGAACGGTAGCAACTTTACCGAATGGGCCATGAATTTGAGGATTCTCCTCTCTGCTGCACAAAAGCAATATGTGCTAGAAGCGTCGTTAGGCCCCCCACCTTTTGATGATGCCCCTGACGAGGAGAAGAATGTCTATCAGACTCGTCAGGAGGACCACAACTTAGTTCATTGCGGCATATTGTATGGGCTAGAGCCGGAACTTCGAAAGCGTTTCGAAAACGGCAATGCATTTGATACAATGGGTGAGTTGAAAATGATTTTCGACACACATGCTGCTGTAGAGAGCTACAACGCTTCAGAAAAGTTCTTTAGCTGCATGATGGAAGAGCACAACTCCGTTAGTGAGCATGTACTCAAGATGTCGGGTTACGCCGATAAGCTTGTGTCCTTGGGAATATCGATTCCCATTGACTTAGGCACCCATCGTGTTCTGCAGTCTCTGCCACCTAGCTATAAGAGCTTCGTGATGAACTATAATATGCAAGGCATGAAGAAGTCTCTCCCCGAGCTTCTGTCAATGCTTAAAACTGCAGAAGTGGAGATCAAAAAGGAACATCAAGTGTTGATGATCAATAGGAACACTGGTTTCAAGAAAGACAAGAAGGGAAAACGGAAGGGAAGTAAGGGCGGCAAGCCTGTTGCCGCGCCTGAAAAGAAACCCCGAGTTGGACCTAAGTCTGATTCTGAGTGCTACTATTGTAAGGGGACTGGCCACTGGAAGCGCAACTGCCCCAAGTATCTGGCAGACAAGAAGGCCGGCAAGGCAAACAAAGGTATATATGATATACATGTTATTGATGTGTACTTGACTAGTGCTCACAGTAGCACCTGGGTATTTGATACTGGTTTAGTTGCTAATATTTGTAACTCGAATCAGGGGCTGCGGAACAAGCGGCCGCTAGCAAGGGGTGAGGTCAAGATGCGTGTCGGCAATGGATCAAGCGTTGATGTGATCGCCGTCGGAACGCTGCCTCTCCACTTACCGTCGGGATTAGTTATAAACTTGAATAAATGTTATCTGGTGCCTGCACTGAGCATGAACATTGTATCTGGATCGTGTTTGATGCGAAGTGGTTATTCATTTAAATCCGAGAACAATGGTTGTTCCATTTATATGAATGAAATCTTTTATGGTCATGCACCGATGATGAATGGTTTATTTCTATTTGATCTCGATGATAATGTTACACATATTCATAATGTTGATGCTAAAAGGATTAAACTTAATGATGATATATCCGCATATATGTGGCACTGTCGTCTAGGTCATATTGGCGTTAAACGCATGAAGAAGCTCCATTCGGATGGACTTTTGGAATCACTTGATTATGAATCATTTGATACATGTGAGCCATGCCTTATGGGCAAGATGACTAGAACGTTGTTTTCCGGTTCAATGGAACGGGCGACAGATTTATTGAAAATCATACATTCTGATGTATGTGGTCCAATGAGTGTGTCGGCGCGAGGTGGATATCGTTATTTTGTTACTTTCACGGATGATTTGAGTAGATACGGTTATATCTACTTGATGAAACACAAGTCTGAAACCTTTGAAAAGTTCAAGGAATTTCAGAATGAAGTGGAAAATCATCGTAATAGAAAGATCAAATTTCTACGGTCCGACCGTGGAGGTGAGTATCTAAGTTACGAGTTTAGCACTCACATGAAAGAGTGTGGAATTGTTTCACAACTCACACCTGCCGGAACACCACAGCGAAATGGTGTGTCGGAACGTCGTAATCGTACTTTATTAGATATGGTTCGATCTATGATGTCTCTGACAGACTTGCCGTTGTCATTTTGGGGTTATGCACTAGAAAATGTTGCATTCACTTTAAATCGGGCACCATCTAAATCCGTTGAAAAGACACCGTATGAATTGTGGTTTGGCAAACAAACCTAAGCTGTCATTTCTTAAAGTTTGGGGATGCGATGTTTATGTGAAGAAACTTCAACCGGATAAACTCGAACCCAAAGCGGAAAAATGCGTCTTCATAGGATACCCTAAAGAAACTGTTGGGTATTCCTTCTATCACAGATCCGAGGGCAAGGTTTTTGTTGCCAAGAATGGATCCTTTCTAGAGAAAGAGTTTCTCGCGAAAGGTGTGAGTAGTCGGAAGGTAGAACTCGAAGAGGTTGTGGAACCTTCTCTTCAAAGTATGGCGAGTAGCGCAGCGCCGGAAGTTGTTCCGGAGTTGGATCCACCTGTTGAAGAGGGAACTAATGATAATGATCATGAAACTCCGAAAGAGAGTACTACCGAACCTCGCAGGTCAAACAGGACGCGTGCAGCTCCCGAGCTGTACGGAAATCCTATCATGAATTTCATGGTTGATGAAAATGATAACCCTGCGACGTATGAAGAAGCAATGATGAGCCCGGATTCCAACAAATGGTTAGAAGCCATGAAATCCGAGATGGAATCCATGTATGAAAATCAAGTTTGGAACTTGGTGGAATTACCTCACGACCGAAAGGCCGTGGAGAACAAATGGATTTTCAAAAGGAAAACTGATGTTGATGGTAATGTGACCGTCTATAAAGCTCGACTTGTCGCAAAGGGGTTTCGAAAAATTCAAGGAGTTGACTATGATGAGACTTTCTCTCCCGTAGCGATGCTAAAGTCAGTTAGGATTATGTTAGCAATTGCTGCATATTTCGATTATGAGATATGGCAGATGGATGTCAAAACCGCGTTTCTCAATGGTAATATTGAAGAAGAGTTGTATATGATACAACCAAAGGGTTTTGTCGATCCTAAGGATGCTAACAAGGTGTGCAAGCTTCAGCGATCCATCTATGGATTGAAGCAAGCATCACGAAGTTGGAATATCCGCTTTGATGAGGTGATCAAAGAGTTTGGATTTGTCCAAACTTATGGAGAAGCTTGTATTTACAAGAAAGTGAGTGGGAGCAATGTGGCATTTCTGATATTATATGTGTATGACATATTATTGATCGGAAATGATATAGATCTTTTAAACAGTGTTAAAAGTTATCTAAACAGCAAATTTTCAATGAAGGACCTAGGTGAAGCGTCATACATATTAGGCATGAAGATCTATAGAGATAGATCTAGGCGCCTAATAGGGCTATCACAAAGTACATACCTTGATAAGATTTTAAAGAAGTTTAAAATGAACGGAAGTAAGAAGGGGTTCTTACCTATGTTGCAAGGCAAGACATTGAGTAAGACTCAAAGTCCGGCTTCCGCGGAAGAAAGAGAGATAATGGACAAAGTCCCCTATGCTTCAGCCATAGGCTCTATAATGTACGCCATGCTATGTACAAGACCGGATGTGGCACATGCTATTAGTTTGACTAGTAGGTACCAATCGGATCCAGGTTCGGAACACTGGATAGCGGTCAAGAATATCCTTAAGTACTTACGAAGAACTAAGGATATGTTTCTTGTATACGGAGGTGAAGAAGAGCTCGTCGCTAAGTGTTATGTCGACGCTAGCTTTGACACCGATCCGGATGACTCTAAGTCTCAATCCGGATACGTATTTCTCATGAATGGCGGAGCGGTTAGTTGGAGGAGCTCCAAACAACCTGTGGTAGCGGGATCAACAACGGAGGCCGAATATGTTGCTGCTTCAGAAGCGGCTCAGGAAGCAGTTTGGATGAAGGAGTTCATATCCGAACTAGGAGTGGTGGCAAACGCGTTGGACCCAATGGTGATCTATTGTGACAACAATGGTGCCATTGCCAATGCCAAAGAGCCAAGGTCTCACAATCATTCCAAGCATATTAAGCGCCGGTTTCACTCCATCCGCGAGCATGTCAAGGATGGAGATATAACGATTTGTAAAGTACATACGGATCTCAATGTATCAGATCCGTTGACTAAAACTCTCCCTAGAGCAAAACATGATCAACACTAGAACTCAATGGGTGTTAGATTTATCACCATGTAACTAGATTATTGTCTCTAGTGCAAGTGGGAGACTGAAGGGAATATGCCCTGAGAGGCAATACTAAAGTGTTTATTATGTGTATTCCAAGTATATGATAGATGTTTATTTTGCATGCTATAATTGTATTAATACGTAAACGTTAATACATGTGTGTTTAATAAACAAACAGAAAGTTCCTAGTTATGCCTCTCTCATAAACTAGCTCGTTGATTAACAAGATGATCAAGGTTTCCTGATCATGGACATTGGATGTTGTTAATAACGGGATCACAACATTAGTGTAATGGTGTGATGAACATTCATCCGAAGTATAGCATTACGATCAAAGTCATCGAGTTTATATTGCTATAACAACTTACGAAGTGATCCTAATCCTTAGACCATGAGATCATGTCAATCACTAACACCGAAAGAGTTTCTTGATAACATCAAACGTCACACCGTAACAGGGTGATTATAAAGATGGATTCAGAACTAATAAAGTGTTATGTTGAGGCTCATGGATCGAGAGTGGAATTTGTTCATCCCGATGACGGATAGATATACTCTGGGCCCTCTCGGTGATATCACATTGATTAGCTTGCAAGCAAGTGATTTGATCACTAGAATGTTATATCACAGGAACGAGAAAAGAGTGCATGTCGGTAACGAGATCAAACTAGGTATGGAGATACCGATGATCGAATCTCGGACATGTAATATATCGTGAAACAAAGGGATTAAGATACTAGCGTAAAAGGTTCCGACGATCACAAGAAAGTCATCGTTGAATGTGTGGGAGTCAGTATGGGTCTCCAGATCCCGCTTCTGATTATTGATCCGAGAGGGGTCTCGATCATGTCCACACTATTCACAAACCGTAGGGTGAAACACTTAAGAGACACCGACATCCAATTGGAGCAAATGTTTCATGCCGAAAGAATGAACAAGGCAGGAATTTATTTCACTAGATACCGAAACAGGTTTTCGGGTGAAATTGCATAAAGTGGTTATGCATGTGAAATAGAATTCTAGCAAGGGGTTATTTGTGAATGTTTGTCATTAAAGTAATTGACAAAATTCTGAATAAAATAAAAGAGTTTTATTTAATGAGAGTTTGCATTAAATTTGGTGGAAATTTAATGGGAATTTGAGTGGACTTCTGAGTGGAGGGAATTAAAAAGGAGATTTGTGAGTGGAGTGTCCACCCACATGAAGAGGGGAGGGCAAGGGGGCAGCCCCCATGGCCGGCGGCCACCCCCTTGGGTGCCCCCCTCCTCCTATAAAAGGAGCCCCCTCCTCACTTGTCTCTCACACCTCCTCGTGAAGGATCTCTCTCCCCCTCTAGAATTTATCCCCATGGTCTCGGACTAGCGAGATACATGTTCCCGGTGGCTATTCGGCAAGAAAGAGTTGTGCTTCCGCTGCATCGCTGGAGCGAGGAGGCGGAGGTTGCTCGGTGCCTCGAACGTGTGTGCGAGCACGGATGCGCTGCTGATTTGCGGCGCTAGGACTTCCTCTCGATCTTGAGATCGGCAAGAGATCGTCTACATCAACCACGAGTTGAAATCGTTAAGCTTTGTCGGTTTTCAAGGGTATATTCTCTACGGATATACATCCGCCGTTGTTTGTATCTAGTAGATAGATCTTGGAATATAGTTCACATCGTAGGAAATTTTTTGTTTTCTATGCTGCGAACCCTTCAAGGATGGCTAGCCTCAGCTCTTCATCCTTCGCCGCCTCGACCTCGCGCTCGTCCGGGTCCATGCCGGCATAGTCGTCGTGTACCAGCCGCGAGCCTCTTCGGCCCGTCAAGCGGGAGGCCGACAAGCTGGAGCGCTCGTCGCCGATGACGCGATTGCGGGGGATCGTCATCAACGAGCCCCGCACGCCGACGCTGCCGGCTTCGCCTGCGCCAGCCGAAGTCGGAGCCGGCGAACTAGGCGGTGCCCATCAACGAGGACTCCTTCACCATCAGGATGGCGATGGAGCGTTCTCTGCAGGACGTGGTGTCGCCGCCTATGCCGTAGTCGGGCATCCTCGCCTGGTCCAGGGCGGACTGGGAGCAGGAGGAGGCACGTCGTGTTCAGCGCCAGCAGGAGGAGGCACGCCATGTTCTGCGCCAGCAGGAGGAGGCCGAGTGCCAGGCCAAGCGTCGTGCTAGGAGGAGGCCGAGCGCCTACCAGGGCGCGCCTCACGTCGTCCTCGACGACGATGACGACGCCGACCCCTCGTACCAGCCGTGGAGGTACGGTGACGTAGGCCAGGGCAGCTTCCCCCAGCAGCCGAGTGACGCCGACGTTGACGTTGACGATGGTGGCAAGGCGGACCCTGGCTACACCAGCTTCTACAGCAACTTCGGCATGTGAGACGGCGTCCAGCGGCCTCGGCCTCGGCATAGGCCTTTTTAAGTTTTTTTAGCCTAAATGCAGTTAGAATTCAGGTGTTCGCCCGAATTTTATGTAATATTTACGAATTCACCCTTTATATTAATAAAAACCTCTTATATTCGTTTAAAGTTTGACAAGTTTAATTTAAATTTGGCCAAACCTGGGAACTTGGCCTGAGAATGCGAGTGAGAAACTGTGCGCTCCCAGGCCGAAAACTAGTTCAGTTCGACTATATTTACATTCTTCGGCTAGTTGAAATGATTACATCTTTAAGACCATTCAACTCTATCGCAACCCAAAAAAAGGATGTATTGCCAACCGCATATGTAATACGCTTGTGTATCATTGATGGCAATCATGTTGATCAGTGGCATATATTTTAGATCGCTAAGCGCACATACCGTGCACGGGGCCAGCAGCACAGAGTAACCTCGTGGACGTGGTGTGCCTTCATATTGGGGTCATACTAGGCGTCCCCCGGGGGATTAAAACTTTCCATCCCCCGGGTCCTCCTCACGACACGTGTCCACTAAATAACAGCCAAACTCCCACTTTTGCTACAAACGTCCCGTTTTTGCTACAAAATATCCCGTTTTTGCTACATGTAGCAAAAAACGGTTCAACATAGAAATAGAAAAACAGACTAGAGTTCGCCGGAGAGTTCGCCAGAGACCTCGCCGGCGACGGTGTAGCAAAAAAAATATACTAATGTAGCAAAACCGATTTCACCGGAGACTCGCCGAAGAATCTCGCCGGAGACCTCGCCGAATAACGCGTAGCAAAAAAATTGTGCTTTTGTAGCAAAATCAGAAAACAGATGTAGCAAGATGATCATGCTAATGTAGCAAAAGCTTAACTTCGCCGGAGACATTGTCGGAGGAAAAATTGTAGCAAAAAAATATGGCATTATAGCAGCACCGCTCGCGCATGTAGCAACACCACAAAGCATATGTAGCAGGTTCGGTCGCTGTGTGTAGCATGACCGCTCGCTGCAGGTATCAACGCCTCTCACCATAGGTAGCAGGTCAGGATGCCGCATGTAGCAACGACTGTGGCCGTAGGTAGCAATATCAGAAGCCGCATGTAGCAAATCCAACACCCGCTTGTAGTATCGCCATCGACCGCATGTAGCATGAACTGACACGACTTGTAGCAACGTTGGATACCTCGTAGCAAGAAAATAGAACATACAGACTAGATCTTGCCGGAGAGTTCGCCGGAGACCTCGTCGGCAATCTTGTAGCAAAAACATATTTCAATGTAGCAAAACCGACATCGCCGGAAACATCGCCGGAGACTCGCCGAAAAACGTCGCCGAAGACCTCGTAGCAAATGATTTACGTTATTTTAGCAAAAACATAAAACAGTTGTAGCAAAATGTTTTTTCTAATGTAGCAAACGGGATATCGTCGAAGACATCGCCGGAGATTCCCGCCGGGGATATCGTAGCAAAACAGTAGAGATTGGTTGTAGCAAAAAGATTGTGTGAAAGTAGCAAAAAAATATACGAATATATAGCAAAAAAAACATGATAAGGTAGCAAATGCTCGTAGCAATGACGGACAACATAATTAGCAACATCGGTCAACATAAGTAGCAAGACATGTCTGCTAGAGTAGCAAACACTGGAGACCGTAGAAGCAACTCGGTCGCCTTAGGTAGAACGCCATGGCTGCAGAATCTGGCCATGGCCGCTTGTCCCACAACTTCTCCATCGTGGTCGCAGAGAAGCCATAGGCTACAGAAGTTTAGGCCTTGGGGCAACACCGGAGAGGAGGAGAAGGATGTTCATGAGCTCCAATCCATAGCCAGCATCGGAGACCGTCGCTCACAGCAACAAGCACCATCTAGCTGGGGCGCGCAGGCACTCGCTGCAGACGGCGCGGGTCATGTCGGTGCTCGCTGCAGGTGGCGTGGGCCACGGCGGCGCGGGCTGTAGCAGAGGGGCGCGTTGGCGGGAGCTTGCTTAGGATAGGAGGAACGGAGCTTGCCGGTGGTGCGCGGCACCGGAGAGGTGCGGCGGCAGGAGGCTCACGGCGGAAGGTGCGCGCGACAGGAGACGTACGGGAGTAGGTGACGTACAGGAGTTGGATGGAAGGTTGAAGATACAACACCGCCCCACCACTCGTGAGTTGTTTCACGGCTTTGAGCTACCCGGGGGATAAAATCACGGGATCCCCGGGGGAACAGTATCATTTTCCTTCGTATTGGCACGCCGATACCGCTCCGCCTAGCTATTTGAGGAGGGCAGCGTCTCCTTGCCTCTCCGGTACGGGACTAAAAAAAGTGAACATGGCTTTGCATTCCTCTGCGAGTCGTGACGCTAAGACTGCCAGAGTGTATTTACTGGGCCGAGCCCGGGAACCCGGGACTGAACCTTGAGCCTGTGGGAAATTTGCAGTCTCGGGAAGAAAGTCGAGCCTGACTAGGCTGCTGGGCTGTAGGGGAGCTGACTTCTGACCACGTCTGCATGTGGAGGCAACGAGGCCGGGTTCGCAGAGAGCTCGCCATCACCCCGTCGCGCCTCGCCGCACTGCTGCAAGCTCGTCCGCGCCGGTCTCTCCTCCGCCGTGTGCCGCGCTGCCTGCAGCTGCGCGCCCTCGTCTGCACCAACGCCCAGCCGCGCCTCGTCGCACTGTTGCAAACCTCCACCAAGCTCCACCGCGCCGGCCTCTCCTCCGCCATATCGGTCGTCCGCGCGCCTGCTGCCGCGCTGCCCGCGGCTGCGCGCCCTCGTCTTCACCAACGCCCAACCGCACCTCTCCTCCGTGCGCCCCGTCCCGGAACTCCTGCCTGCGCCGGATCCGCCTTCGCCCACACCTGCTCCCACTCGAGCTGGTCCACGACGCCCTGGCTCGTGCGCGTCCTGCACGGCCACAGCAGCCTAGCCCGCTCGCCTCGTTTTGCTTGGGCCAGCGGCGGCAGAATAGCTGGGAGGGGCCGGCGGCGGTCGACGATGGGAGGCCGACGAGGCGTACGCACGCCCGCGAGTGCACGCTCGCCCGCGTCTGCGTCGGCGGCGCGGAGCGCAGGGCCAGGAGCGGGGCGGTGGCGCCGAGGGCGGAGCATGGCCTGGCAGCTCGGTGGTGAAAAAAAAAAGGCGTGCCTAGAGATCAGGCGACTGAGACTTTATTAAGTCTCGGTGGTGAAAAAAAAAAGGAGTATTTGCTGACGCGCTGAGCATGCATTCCCGACTGGTTCGTTACATGCATTCTTCTGGTTCTTTTTAATTTCCCGCATTGAGCCGTTCAGTTTGACGTGAGATCACCAAGTTGGCTTCGGCGTCCGGTCATGCACGAGCCCGTACACGAGTAACGTGGTGAACTCATCAATAGATTAATGTGTTTATTTTGTTGGAAAAATGCATGAGGTCTGGTGTTGAACAAATGAAAAGAGAAATATGTCAAATACAACCCATCGTCCATTAGAAAAATGGTAAAACAAAATCTTAGTTTCAACCATAGTATAACTTGAATAATTTCAATCACAACCTGCATGTAACTGGCCAAAATTATAAAAAATTCTCAGTCTCAACCATAGTGTAAGTGGAATAACCTCGGTAGCAATCTTCATGCAATTGGAAAAAAAATGTAAAAAAATCTCAGTTTCAACCATAGTGTAACTGAAACAACTCAGTCGCAACCTACGTGCACATGGACAAAAATTGTGAAAAACCTCACTTTCAAGCATAGTGTAACTGGAACGATCTCAGTTGCAGCCTACGTGCAACTGGACAAAAACTGTAAATAAATCTTAGTTTTAACATAGTGTAAATGGAACAATCTCAGTCGCAACCTGCGTACAACTCGACAAAAATTGTAAAAACAACTCAGTTTTAACCAGGGCCGGCTCTATACTTTGTGGGGCCCTTGTGCTAAGGTGACGTATGGGCCCTAAGTTTAATGTATATGTAGACATATGTAAAAATAGAGATATATATGTATATACATTCAATCACAAAATATTTAAATTAACATCAACAATTGCCTTTAAACCGTAGAAAATACAATAGTTATGAACTTACTTTTGCAAAACTTGAAGCTATTTAGTTACTTACCGTCACCCAAGGACTGTTCATTGACCTCATGATCGGCATTTGAATGATAATCATCATCTTGTCCGGGTTCAGAATCTTAACTTTGATTATCATCATTGACATCAACACTACTTGTTGCCAAAAATACCTTTTTAAAACGCCTTTTTGTGATTGAATCAGTTCAATCTCTTGTTTTCTTGTATTACTTTTCCTAGCGCCTGACCGACGTTTCGGCTTCATATCACCTAAGAATTGAATACATTACCTAAATAAAGAATTAAAGATAGAACCCTAAAAACTCCACAATTAGCTCATCATTTATTTAATTTACAGCAGATGCAATTACTGAAATAGATGCATTATGAGATCCATCAATTAAACATCTAGAAAAAAGGCAAGAGACAACCGAAACCAGACAAGGATTAGAATAAAAATTTAATTTACCATGCATAATCGCTAGGTTTCTAGGAAGGCTGGAAGGGCTAGGTGAGGCCGCGCGTCAGGTCTATGTAGGCTGCAGTGTGTAGCAACTCAGCCTGCAGCGATAGTGATTCTTGGCGTTGGCGACCAGCAGCACCGCAATAGAGATGAGAAATCAATCCACAGGGATCAGAATCGCCTCCGCGTCGCTGTATCCTAGTCGGGATTCCTAGTCGGGATTCAGGCAGGGGACATCGGATCGATCGCTGGAGCCGGGTAGGCTGGGCCTTCCATTTAACATTTTTTAGATGTATAAAGTATATAGTATATTGAAATATGTAGATATGGGCTCCCTTTTTGCATGGGCCCTTGACCATTGCACAAGGTTGTCATATGCCTAAGCCGGCCCTGGTTTTAACCATAGTGTAACCGGAACAATCTCAGTCGCAACATGCGTGCATTCAGACAGAAATTGTAAAAAAAAATCTCAGTTTCAGCCATAGTACAACTGGAACAGTCTCGATCGCAACCTGCGTACAACTGGACAAAATCTTAGTGCGACTAGAATTTTTTAAATTTTTGACAGTTATAACCCACGTGCAACTAGAGAATCTTACATTTGTCATTTACAACCAGCGTGTAATCGTAAAAATCGTAGTTGCAAGCCAGGTGCGACTGGAAAAATCTTAATTGCAAGTAACTTGCAACTAGAAAGTCCATAATTAATTTTGTCGGTTACAATCCACGTGCAAATAGAAAAATATTTTTAAGCTGAGCCTCAGATAAATGTAGCCGAGCCGCGGCTTCACACTTTTTTTCAAGGTCCACGATGGTCATTTGTACCACACAAGGATAAGAAAACAGAAAAAAAATAGAAAAAAAAAGCCACAGAAAAGCCACTCTGCTCACGAAAAGTAAGACAGCAACAGTCCATGACAATAACAGCAGCCATCGGCCCACGATAAAACAGGAGCATATGCGATCCTAGCAAAAAAAAAGCCCGCACGTGAACAAAGCAACAGCCAGGCTGCACGAATCTTGGCGAAAAAATCCAATGGTCCACTAGGTGACTGAGACTTAACTACGTCTTAGGCGCCTGAGATCTAGCAAATCTGAAAAAAAAAAAGGTGTTGGTGGGGAACTGTGTGGGGATGACGTGCGGGCCCATCTGTGGACAGAGAGGACGTGTCCGTGGGATCTGTTTCACGGCAAATCCGGCCCAAGTTTGGAAAAGGAATGGGGTGATTCTGGTAAAAAAAGGGACAAATCCATATTTGCGGTGTACCGTTGGGTGTTGCGTTTGTGTGGGGGCCGTTGGAGCGTCGATGCTAACCAGGTAGAGACAAAACCCCTCTCGGACCACCATCCGATCACAGCATCAACGATCAAGATCAGCTCCCCCTCCCCTCCATGATAGCATCACCGAACCAGGGCAAGAAGAACACGATGGCAGCGACCCTTCTCGGCGTTTCAGACCAATTCTTCATGTGGTCTTGACCAAGGGAGCGAGACAGAGCTAACTGAGAGATTAGGAGAGATGCATCACACGAAATGAATTTGAGAGCGAGAGGCAGACAACGGAAGACATTCGATGGCAAATTCGTCGATGAGCTAGCATGAACCATGGCGCTAGATGGATGGATGAGATCATCTACTTGTCGCGCACGCATTGGTGGCCTCGCCGGACCGGGATGAGTCCGGGCTAGTATGCCATGGCAAGCCGCCACAGGCCTCGTGGATGATAGATTTTTTTTCGAAAAGGGGTATGGCCCTAGCCTCTGCATCGACCGATGCATATAGCCTTTATTAACTTATTCAGTTTATTGCAACAGTCTTACAAACCTCGTGGATGATAGATGATTATGCCTCGTACCAAAGCCCACCAATCGAGAGCATGGAGGGTGCAGCGGTGGAGGGCGCCGACTAGAGCCTAGGACTCCTTCGTTGTTGGTGGGCCAGACGTGGGGCTGCGGTGCGCCGCCAATGCCTATTCATTGTTTTGCCCGTGGGCGAACCGATAAGGATAGACGCAAGAGGCACTGCCACCAGGCCCCACAAGTACCCTCCTATAATGGCAAGATTAGTATTTTGTGTAACATTTTACAACAAAACTTTGTGTTTTGTGCAAAAATAATCTTAGATTGTGTTCCGTGCAAAAAAAAAACAAGTGGTGTTATCAGCAATTTTCTCCCTCAAACTACACTGTACCTTGAATCATCTCTTAGACAGAAGATATCGGTCTAAAAACGCAATTTAATATTTTATAAATTTTCAAAAAAATATGTTACAAAGAAACAGAGCTAGAGAATAGCTTCGAGAGGCTAAAACTATTTTAAGAAGCCCGCTAAGCAAACGAAGCTATCAAATTCCCCTCCGTCTAGAAATAACCGACTTGGTTTTGTTTATATTCGAATGTATCTAGACGTATTTTAGTATATAGATACATTTAAATTTAGACAATCCAAATCAGTTATTTCTGAACGGAGGGAGTATACAGTTAGTCTTAAGCAAGCCAAACCTTTTGCTATAGAGATCGTCATTCTGGTTTGTCGGGCAATTTGGAACGGCTACGCAATCTCTATTGCTGTCAGAAGAAATTTAAAGAAAAAAATGCTAAGTGCATATGTATTTGGAACGGTCAAAACGATTACATCTTCAAAACCATTCTACGCAATCTCTATTGCTGGCAAAAGAAATTCAAAGGAAAAAAATAATAGGCGCATATGTATTTGGAACGGTCGAAACGATTACATCTTCAAAACCATTTTGCGCAATCTCTATTGCTGTCAAAACAAATTCAAAGGAAAAAGATGCTAAGCGCATATGTATTTGGAACGGTCGAAACGATTACATCTTCAAAACCATTCTGCGCAATCTCAATTGCTGTCAAAAGAAATTCAAAAGAAAAAAAAATGCTAAGCGCATATGTAATGCGTTTTTGTATCATTGATGGCACCCATATTGATCAGTGGTACTGCATATATTGCAGTAATATTCCATGATTTTTTAATCACTTAGTGCACATACCGCGCACAGGGCCAGCAGCACACGAGTAGTCTCGTGGACGGGGTGTGCCTTCATATTGGCACGCCAGTACTGCTCGGCGGTGCTATTTGAGGTGGGCAGCGTGTGCTTGCCTCTCCGGTACGGTACTAAAAATGATAGGGAACCAGGCACGAGCGGCGTTCGCATATACCTCTCCAAAGTGTATAACTGGGCCGTGCCGGACTGGACCTTGAGCCTGGCTGGGCCGCAGCCTGTACGGGGGCTGAGCTCCGACGACGTGCAGCAGGGCAATGCGCTATGGTCTGTATAAAAAAAAGTAGGGCATGCGCTAAACACACGTCAGAATGTCAGATCTCAGAAGAACGAGGCACCAGCTTCCGTACATACGGTGCGCGTGCAATGTTGGACAGCCAGGAGCGGCCGACCGATCTCTGCATCGGTGATGGCTTTTCTCACCGATGATTTTTACTCCATCCATCCATTGAGACGAGGCTCACTCTTTTCTTAACGGGTAAGTCCCTGAAAATGTTGGAAACTGCATTAATGTGGTGTACAAATTACACCAAAGACTTCAGAAAATACGAAAATTTAAACCGAGCCCTCCACTTTAACGAACAGGATCTCCAAGGTAAAAAAGAAACACAGTTGGGTCCTCTGACTTCACCGTAGTCAGTTGGGACCTCTAGGTTTGAGCACCAATGGACAACACCACTTGTGTTGACGTTGGCAAGAGCTCTTAGGCCAAGATCGAAATAGATCCTCCGTATCGACGCGATGGCCTGGAGGGAAGAAGATGCACGTGCGACAACCGCATCCATGCTAAGAGTGGCCTCTTTGGCCAAAGACGTCCGCCACCATTTGGAATCTCCGACAAGCAACACAATTTTCAGGGTGCGCAACGCCGCACACCCACATGAACCGGCCAAGTTCCGAAATGACCGACATATGCGCTCATCCCATCATCATGCATGTCACCATGACTAGCAGGAGAAGGAAAAAAAACCCGAAATCAGTCACCCCCACATCAAGGACAGAACCACCATCGAAGCGATGCCGAGAAAGGAGTACTATGTCGTTTCTCCTTCTCGTCGCCATGTCCGGTTAGGAGGAACTGTGCCTAACTCCACACGTCGCCATGGCCAGCCATGAGAAACTCCTCCCAACTCCCGCCGTCGCTTCTCTCATCCCGCTTCCGCAGCCAGCCTAGAGAGCTTCTGCATCGCAGCACTTGAGCACCACTAGATGACCAACGACACCATCTTTATTTGCGGAGACGGGAGGTCCTCCCTCGACGCCATGCACCAACCGGAGGAGCAACAACAACAAGGAGAAGAACCCTAACTCTGGATCTGGCCACAAGGATCCCGAGTCCTGCTCCAAAACCCCCTAGGGACCACTCCTACATCTAGTATACCTACTACTACGTTTGACACCTGTAATGCCCCGAAAAATATTTCGAAATAAAATTTCGTGTTATTTTCTTTTTCGCATCATCATAACATCATCATGCATATTTTATCCGTAAAATTATTTTATCAAACCATATTTTGTTTTACTAAATATTCATGTGGTTTTATTAAACCCATCTCTCATTCTTATTTTAAAACTAAACAAATAATATTCCTCACAGCAAAAGCCTTTCTTATTTTATAATAAAATTAGGCTAAAAGTCCGTCTATTATTTTGGCCTAAAACTAGCCCCATCTAATCTACTTTGGACTAGATAAATAGTCCATTCCTCTTCTTTCCTCAAACCCTAGCCCCAAACCCCCAAATCTAAGATCTAATTCTACTCTTTTGTCTACCTGTCTTCTCTGAATGTTTTTATACAAAATTCTTGCTTGCCAAACCCTGATCTCATCTAACCCTAACACACACGCACACCACACTCATGCACCAGCGCACGCACTCAATAACACCGGCACCCAACATACACACATCCTAGCTACACATCGTTGCACACTACGACTCAAACACACACACACGCACGCTGCCGGACACAACACAACCCACACACGCGGTCAACACGCACCTGACGCGGTGACCAACACGCACAGGGCCACCTAACCCAATCCTTATCAAGCGTCCCTGTTCCCATCGCGATCCCGACCTTCCTCCACCCGACGCCTTCCTGCGCCGCCGCCAGCGAGCCCTCCGCCGCGCCCCATCTGGCACAAGATGCTGCCCCTCCTCTCCGGCTGGCAGTACGCCGCCACCTCGCCATGGTCGGCTCCCTGCTCCGACCGCGCGACCAGTACCTCGATGTGCCTCCCGCGTCGACCTCCAACGCCGCCAGGGATGCCTCCTCCGATGGCCGCCCTCTCGAGCTCCCTCGACATCCTCCGTGCCTCCTGTGCCCGTCGCTGGCCTCGCCCGTTCCCCGCTGAGCCGCCAGCACGGCCACCCTCTTTTTCCGCATCCGTGCATCGCAAGGCTGCTGCCGCTCGGGTCCGTGTTGTCTGCCGCCCCGAGCTCCTTAGCGTCGGCCTACACCTCGACCTCGACCAGCGGCCCCTTCTCCAAGCCTCGGCCCAACCTCCTTCCAGAACATCATCGTCCGCACATGCGCCTCGTTTACCTGTGCTGCTACACACCGAGAGCTGCATGTACTGCTGCGCCTTTTGTTGCTGCCCGCTCCCCTGCAGGGTGTTCGGGATAATGCCCGTACGGGACACGACCTCCTCGTGATGTTCCTCTGTTTCACCCTATGCGGTGTATGTCTTCTACCGTGTGCCTGCGTCGTGTATCCGGCATAAGACTACTGCAAGCCTCTTGAAGCCGACAAGATCGATACCAAGACCTCCTGAAGTCCAAATGTTCCCGAAGTTCTTCGTACACGGAACACCATGATCTCCTACACCGATCCGAAGACCTATCCGTCGAACCCTGAGAACCTCGGTCCCGAACCCCAGTGTGTGACCCCTTCACGATACTCTATTTTAATAAATATAATATAACCTATGCATCTTAAATTATCCATTCTTGCATACATATTGTTGCTCGGGTTAAATAGCGATTCATCTAATAAATAAATATGGAATATATGGTAGTGCTATTCGTCTTGTCCCGGTTCCATTTAACATTGTGTAGCGAACCGCCATGATTTGTCTTGTTAAGTCAACACTTAAATTGCGGGGTAGATAAACAACTCGAACCACAATACTTATTTGCCGGGATTCCGATTCCACTTAATATTGCTAAGTGGGACCGCATATTGCCATGCCATGCATCATATCATAAACATGCCGGATCTTCCGCCGTATTATTAAATATTTCACCGGTTGCTCTTTTTAGTGTTTGCTTCTTCACCGGATAGGACGATGAGTTGGTGTGAGATACGACAAGCCTCCGGCTAGCCGACTTTGTTCCTCAGGCGAGCATTCTCCCCCTTCTACCTATTTTACATTTATAGTTTTTACTTCCTTCTTTTGATCTATTGCCATCCTTATTGTCGATGTTATAGTACCATTCCTCTATCTACCTGCTCCACTATATGGCCTTGGTTATCCTATTGCCTTGTTTGATTAGCTAGCTTTGTCCTTGTGAGTCGTAGGCATGCTTAGTATCGCTCTCATACAGATGGAACATGATACTCGGATATGGTTGGAGATAAGATAATTAATCTGATGTTGTTGGTTATGGTTTCACCTAATGATAAGGCCCCGACAGGGACCACCTTTGGGAACTGCTTGAGCCGACCTAGGACCCGTTCGTTCTACGATACCAGTTCTGAGTTGATCGCGCTAACCAAACGTGTGGGCCTCTGGGATCCTCCCTCAACTACCGGCGCTATCAGCTGTATCTCTTGTGTGGGTAAAACACAGTAGGTGATGCCTATGGATATGCGCGTAGTTAAGGGACAGTTCTTGTTGTGAGATTCGGATGACACGCGTAATATGTTGCCTGATGGGTTGAGCATGCGTTTGGGTACAGTAGTGCACCCCTGCAGGGTAAATCTTTTTGAGAAGCCGTGTGTCTATGGTTATGGACGCCTCGGGAGTACAGTGTCATCCAGAGGGTTTTAAAATTGGTTTTCCATTTGGTGCATACGCATAATATGTCCTCGGACATGGGTGAGTTGATATGTCTTCGGACTTGATGTTTTGGTGGATTGTCATGGCTTGCATTGCATAAAATCGAGATATCGTGTCGGAGGTGGGATGGAGCTCTACAAGTTATCATCTGATCATCGTCCGACCGTAGATGATCATAGACAACGCCATTAATGTTTTGCCTCTAATAATATGATTAGTAATTAGTCTTATCAACTAAACACCTACTTAACTAAAATTGCCACCGTGTGTGTTCCGCTAGAGGACTTCCTCGACTGGTCTTCGAGGGAGAAATCTTTGGATGGGTTATGTTTGGTGTTATAATATTGTTACCGCATAGCGCTCTCTTATCTCGCTCTAATAGCCGAAGTTGTAGTGTGTCTCTATAAGTTAGATAGTGCAAGCTTTGCTGCCGCTGAGCCCACCATACCTATGTAGGCGAGGACCGCCGAATTCTAGTCTCGCCGTGTACTGGCCTCAGTACTGACCGCTCTCTTTCTGTTTTTCTCTTGCCCTTTGTCGGCACCCTTTTTGGCTTGACAGGTATGTGATTGACGACGTTAGCAAGATTATCCTTCCGGCTTGGTCTGGGCAGGGTTGGACACCGCTTGGTTATTCTTCAGGACTCTTAGTCCCATTTGGATCTTGTCCGTACTCGGATACTATCTTGCTTTCTTTTTGAGTTGTATCTTCGTATTGTACCTTTTGTATTCTTGACTCGTTGAGTAGTTGTTGTATATATAAGTTCTTGTGGACTCTTTTGTAAACTACTGTGATGTAACTTCTTGTATTCAATCCCACCCACACGAAAGTGTCTGGTGGGCGTCTTTGAATCGCTTCTATGCGGATTTTGACAGGAAATGCTGAGATCTGCATAGACTCGATTCGGGGGCATTACAACACCTCCCCTCTGTCATCCCTAGCCGGCGACACCGGCAAGAGATGCTTTGTTTTGGCCTAGAGCTTCTCGAGAGTCTCTTAGCAATTGTAGCAAGGGAGGGAGAGAAGGGAGAGTCGAGGATATATATAGACACTATTTCAGAGTATATAGGTGTATCTAAATTTGGACACATTGACATCGTTTTGAGAACAAGGGATTATTTCAAAGTCCAACTGGAGTTTGTGACTGTGTCGACCAATGATGCTGGATGCGAACTGCTTCGTACGCCTGTACCGAACCCAATTGGAGTGTCGAGTCTGATTGGGTGAGATCGCTTTGCCATTGCAAGTTTTGAAACCTGAACCAGGATTCTTACCGTACACCAACGTGACTCGCAACTCACAGGATGACGCAAACAAAGACGGTCCAGGATGATGCTAACCAGGGTAGGGACAAAACCCCTCCCTGACCGCCATCCGCAGCAGCGACGGTCCAGATCAGCTCCCCGTCCCCTCCTGGAGACCAGAGCAAGGAGCCAATGCCAATCCACCCAACGCAAGCACGCGGACAGAACGTGCCGGGCCCGGACCCCCAAACCGGGTCCCTGTCAGAACCGGCCACCCCACCCCACGCAAACCCTACCCTATCCGTCTCTGCTTCCTCCTCCTCGCTCCCTTCTCCTCTCCTCCTCCTATATCAGCCACCCCGACGACCTCCGCCAGGCCACCACGACTCTCTCCAATCCAATCCACCGCAAAACCACAAGCATCCGTCGTTTCCGAGGCCCAGGGTTTCGAGCGAGAGCTGATTCGCGTCCGCGCTTGCATAGGGTAGTTCGGAGGCTGCACCCATGGATCGGTACCAGAGGGTCGAGAAGCCGCGGGAGGAGGCGGCCATCGGTGCCAACGAGATCCGCATCACCGCGCAGGGCCGCACCCGCAACTACATCACCTACGCCCTCGCCCTGCTCCAGGTAAGTAAACCCGCCGCCTCGCTTCTGCTTGCTCTACGCTCGGTTACAAGGAAGGGGGCAAATCGATTTTTGTTTTCTTTTTTCGGTGTGAGGCGACTTTTGGCTTAGGGTTTAGTGCGGGTTCAGTGCGCTGCCGGCGCAAGTGTCGAATCGGGAGTTGTCTCGAGATGTTGGTTAGGGCATCCAACTGCCGAGGTTCACTGCTCTTGTCACGGCTCTATCGAGGTTGCAGCTTCCCCTGCTTGTGGTGCTACATAGGCGTTGGTCGACTAGTATTCGCTCTGTTATTTGAACTCTTTCAGGCAGGGACCGCTTTCCGTTGCCATGATTTGTTTATTGCTGTTGGTGGTGGATACGTTGTGTTTCCTTTGGGATGCAACTTTTAGGAATCTACGGGTACTACTACTTGGATATGCTACCTACTAATCGAGTCTGCACTTGCCGTATTGAGATTTTGTTTTACTACTTGTAATAGTTATTATTATTACTAATACTTCTGTGTGGATGTGGATACATTAGAGGCTAGTAAAATTCAGCAGTCATAGGCTGTGTAATTATGTTTGGGCTAGTGCCTAGTGTGTGCAATCATTGGCGCGCCAATAGAACAATTATATTTTGGAAATATTTACATCTTTGTAATAAGTACCTAAATCATCTTAACTCTCTGTTCTTAACAGGACGAGGCCACAGATGAAATTGTTATCAAGGCTATGGGAAGGGCTATCAACAAGACAGTGGCCATCGTAGAGCTTCTCAAGGTAAAACACGAATTCATAATGCCACTTTTTAACACACCTTGCAGTTATGATGAGTTTACTTATTGTTCATGCCTTCCCTGAGCAGAGAAGGATTGTTGGTCTCCATCAGAATAACTCCATCGAGTCAATTGATATAACCGACACATGGGAACCGTTGGAGGAAGGCCTTAACATGTATGCACTGGATAATTTCAACTTCATACTCTTCTTAAGTTGGGTCGGCAATGTGTTTTGACGCTCTTGCATTATGTCCTTTTGACAGTCTCGAGACTACTCGCCATGTTTCCTTGATTACCATTACCTTGTCGAAGAAGGAGCTGGATACATCGTCTCCTGGGTTAGTAGGATCTGCCTTTCCCCCTATTTTTTTGTTTGTTGGTCCAGTCCTATAGTTTGAAATCGCTTAGTGTTTCAAATATCTTTGTTGACACTAGCCTTTTACAAAAATAAATTAAATGCTCCTTGTTTGCCGTACTGATCACCTTTGTGTATTATCCGTTCATAGATTCTCTAAGCTCAGTGCTAGTTCCTCCATGACGTATACTAACACAGCTTTAAATTTGGCAGTTACCAGCCACCGATACCTGCTGATCAGGTCAGGGCACCAACTGACTTTGATCAGGATGCAGAGGACTTACCAAGTGGGCGTGGAAGGGGACGTGGCCGCCGGGGAAGGGGCAGAGGTAAATATCTGACTGTTTTAAGATATATCGTCAAGTTGGCCTTGTTCCTCTCCTGATTCTTCAGTTTTTTTTTACATTTGGACCATTGTGATATAGGCTTTAACAATGGAGGGGCAGACTATGAGAATGAGAATGGAGACTTTGAGGGCCCACGGGGATATCGTGGCAGAGGGAGAGGAAGGGGTAGGCGTGGATCCTTTGGGGCTGGAAGGGGTTATGGTGGTGATGGCTATGTAAATGAAGAAGCTGGTGGTTATCAGGGTGGGGAGTATAACGCACCTCCTGCACAAGGATATGGTTAGTTCTGTTTGAATTTTGCTTACCTATAAATGCTCTCATCAGTTTGTTTATTTTGACTCCAAATTATCTTTCTGTTTCTTGCTTTGTGGCTCTTTTGATTCATTATTGTTTTGTTATTGCTAGCACCACATTACTGAAAATGACTTCTTAGAAAGAGTGGTGATTTGATGTTATAAATTCCTTTTCTGTGACATATGGTTTGCTCATCAATTGTGACTGATGTCACTCTTTTCTGTATGCAAACAAAACTTACAATTATTCATCTCCTGTGCAGAGGGTGACAGGGGTCGTGGCCGAGGTCGAGGCAGAGGACGTGGTCGTGGCCGTGGCCGCGGACCTCCCCCTCAAGGAGCTCCACAAGAGTAGATTGGCTTGGCCTATCAACTATGGAATGCGACAAGTCTCATCTTTGCTAGATTAATGTTATCTTCTGTTGTAACTTTATATCTGCTTAGGTTTATGTTTAAAGTTGACAGTGACTCCAGTGTGGGGGATGAGGCTAGTTATGATTTTGTAGCTAGGTTATTCTTCCATTTGCTTCTATGTCAGACCTGGTATCGGTCCAACTGTGCATTGTAGCATCCTTAATGTGTTTATCATCAAATCTTAGCCCAGAAAGTTCTTTTATGATGTTTCACTGTGTTGTTTTGAATGTGTGCAAACTTTGTTGAACTAGATTTCTGATTGGGTGCTTCGTCTAATGCACCCAGTCTGTGAAAAAAAAAGGTCCATGTTCAGTACATCTATGTAAGATAAATGTTATTGTTACAGCCTGCAGAAACCTTTTCTATATCTTCAGGTTTGAACCCAAACCGCATAAATGCAAATTTGTAGGACACCCCTGTCAAAATTTCACCAATATGCTTGGAGAAGAAGCTGGATTATTGGGACAGTTTTTTTTTCTGAACGACCCTTGCAAAGTTGATTTTTAGTTTAATTTAAACTCCCAAATACTATAACAAACAATACACGTCTTACCAAAATAACTGTATAACATAATGATGTTGAAATAACCTAGACATGGAAAAACACAATAAAAGTAGGGAAATGGTGGAAATTAGTCGGATCCAACAGCACAACCTATTGAGTGTCTCTTTCCCCTCTCCCTCTTTTGCAACGCAACCGCTTTGCGTTGCTTCCCCACCCCCTTAAGCACCTTAGATGATTCCTTAGTGAGATTTTGCCACAAGCTCGAGACCAAGAGTGGGCTGGGAGGAAAGGGTATACGGTCGTTCGATTCATGCCTGATGATGCCCCGACAAGCCTAATTCGTTTTCCAGTTCTAGCCTCTTTTGATCTCTTATTATAATGATAGTTACATCTTTAGCCTCTTTTGATCTCTTATTATAATGATAGTTACATCTTTAATCAAAAGAGGTACAATAGTCAAGTATAGAACTGAAAAACCTAGCCATGATAGCTAATTCATAGGCAACTTGATTAGCTTCTCGATATACATGTTCAAATTCCACCATAGCTAGCTCCTTTACTGCATATATAATAGCAATCATCAAAAATAGCAGCTGCAACTCCAGCAGAGTTTCCTCCTCACATAATTTTGATCGCATCATGGTTGTCAGAACTTATAATAATAACTAGATGATACCCCGTGCTTTGATGTGGGAAAGTCTGGCATCAGCATACCAAACAACTTTCAAGTGAAAATAATTGAAACAAAAGAAATTGAGGGTTTCCACTAATAGCTAAAGTAGGTACAAACTCTCCTGTTAGTCGATGTAACGCTGTTTGTGGAGTAATAAAGTTACTTAATGTTCAAAAATAAAGTAGGTATAAACCCTAAAGAAGAAAGCATGTACAAACCCTCCTCCCCCACCCAGCCGCCACCCCTCCTCCCCCACCCAGTCTCTTCTCCCGCCGCCGTCGCCCTGGGCGTTTCCGGTCAAAGCCCGTGAGGCGTGGCGGCTCGCCTCGGCCGCATCTGGCGCGGTGGCGGCGGTTCTCGCGGTAGCGGCGGCTCGTCTTGGCCATTGCGGCAGAGGTGACTACGTAGTGGCGGCACAGCGGGGAGGCAGCGACCTGGGGATGCATGCTGAATCGGTGACGGGCTCGGCATCGACGGTGGACAGGCTTGTTTTGGGCCTAGATGGGTTTAGACGATCTTGATCTCTATGCAAGATGCATCTCCTTACTCCGACACCAGTTCTCGGGGCCTCCCACGCAGCATGGGGGCGCCTCGGGCAGTAGCTCTAGGTATGATGGTGGTGGTGGCCTTTTTCTTCGTCGGAGTGGTCGGCTGGGTGGTCTTGCCGTCGTGCGGCGGATCCTGCTAGTTTCCGGCGGGTGGTGTGGGGGATGCTAGCTCGGTTTTAATAAAGGAGGTGGTCCTGGATCCCTCTCAAGTCAAGACGAAGATCTGCCGGATGTTGGTCTCCATTGATCTGGTTTCTGTGACGTGTTTCGGAAGACTCCGTCGGCGAACTCCATAGTGCGCTCATGCTATGAGTTTGCTGGATCAGATTGTATTCGGTCGTGCGCGCCCATGTTTTACTCTGACCGTTTGGTTTCAGAGGGTGCGCTTTGAAGCTCTGTTGGCTTTTATTATCATGGGGCATGTTCTCGTTCCATGGTGCTGGCGGAGAAAGTCATGAAGACCGAGATATGAGGATTGACAATGGTGGGTTGAGTTTGGGTGGTGATGAGGAATTGACTAGGTGACTTGTGAATTGAAGTAGTGGCATGCAAGTGGGGACGACTGCACATGAGAGGTTCATGGTCCTACTTTTCAGGGTGAAAACCCAGGGTTCTGGTCTTAATTGGTTGTGCCTGACAATGGTCTTTTTGAAGGTATTGTTTTGAGAGCGTGGACTTTTTTCAGGGTGAAAACCTAGATCTTTGATTTGGCGATGACGGTGTTGGTGCACTCACTAGTGCAGAGCCCCCCTTTAACTCCGGTTGGGAGGGCCCTCTAACAGCGGTTCCCCAACCGCTGTTGAGGGTTCGGTGTTAGAGGGGGGGGGCCTTTAACACCGGTTCTTATATGAACCGGTGTTAAAGGGTGGCGCACGTGGGGCTGCCGCAGGCCTCAGCCCCCCCCTTTAACACCGGTTCGTATCTGGAACCGGTGTTAAAGGTTCTTCTGCCGCGGCAGAGATTTAGGCCGTTTTCCTGCCGCGGCAGGAAAACGGCCTAAATCTCTGCCGCGGCAGACTTCTGCCTCTGCCCCGTTCTGGGCGTATTTCTGCGGGAGGGGGGGAGCGAGGGGGAATCGATCGGGAGCGGTATACTTATAAATCGTCATCGGTACATACGAGTACATGAATAATTAAGCAACTATTATTATACACAAACATCGTCATCGGCACATACATCGTCATCGACACATACATCGTCATCATTCATTTTGGTGGATATCTAAAGAGTTCTCCGCCAGGCGTGACGACCTCATCAAGTATGAACCCCGCCAATTCCTCTTGAATGGCTCGTATGCGTTCAAATGGTAGGAGTTGGTCCCGCATCCGTTCGATCTGAATATATATGAAGAATGGGCCGTCAATATATATATAAGAATAAAACTCAACACAATTGATGGTAATAAAATAATGTTGTGGACTTTGTTTACTTACTCTAAGTTGTTCTAGTGCGGCTTGGCCTGTCGCACATATTGTGTTGCGAATGAATTCGCAAACATAGTACCCACATAAGTTATTGTCGTGTCCCTGATGCGCGCACTTTACGAGAATAGAGAGTTCAATCAAAATAATAATCAATAAAGCATGATATAATGTAATTGGAAGCTAGCTAGTATTACTTACATTTTGGTCTACAAATTTTAGTTCTTCTGACCATTCACCCACGGCCCTGCCCGTGAACATTTTCCAAACCCTGTCCGACAAAGAAAATGGATAAAGGAGTAATTAATTACTTATTGTCACGAAAGTTGCCGATCTAGTGCGATAATATGATTGAAATTACCTCTGGAGCATCTCTCTAAAGTCTGCCCATAGCTCTTTTTCTTTTCGTAACGAGTCCATGACAAGGACTTTTTCTGAGTCGGGTTGAATGACTAGCAGAATAAAGTGGAACCTACGCACGCATAACTCATCATCAATTACACTTAACATCGAGTAAGCCGAAACAGAATGTGTACAAGAGAGAGGGTAACAGTACTCACGAGAAGTTGTAAGGCAATAGTATTTCCCTTTTGGTTTGTTGTCTCAGTAAAGACTTTAGCAAGTAATCTTCTGTTTGCCCGGGTTTGTCTCTTACCACTTCTTCATGAACTCTATTTGGGTCAACGAACCCAATGTCAAAAGGGCTTCCTTTCATGCATTCCATAACCTTTTTCCTGCATAATAGTATATACATATATGGTGAGCATATATATATATATGCAATTAATGAAGTGAATGAGATGAGATAAAAATTACAGAAATAGTACTTACACACAATAAAGGCTGATGGCAGATTTGTCGAGTTCCTTCTGATTGAATAGAAAATGCAAGTCTTGAATGTTGAAGTCGATCGCGTCGTCTCCGCACAAGAAAATCTGATCTCTTATATGCGCCGTGATCCATTCTTCTTTTCTCGTCTTGCAGAAATGAAGGTACCACTTGTGCAATTTTCGCATCTTTGTTGGTAGATTCTTGAGCTCCTTTTTCTTGACTAGATTCTTCCCATACTTCCATGGCTGTATGGGGTTGACATCGCATTTGGGCAAGTTGTCTCCCATGACGTTCAAGTATGCAATGTAAGTCATCCCCATCTCATTGGCCTTTCTTTGTAGCTCTGCCTCGTAATCATCTACGGGAGGAGCGTCCCGTTTGTCAAACATTTGGAGCGGGGCGCATGATTGGTTTTCCTGCTCTCCGAGCATGGGAACTGTTTTCTGGGGTGCCTCACGACTGCTACTTTCAGTCTCCCTACGACGCCTTGCATCCGCCTTCAAAATCTGGCGCTCGTAGTCCGGCACAAGTGGGGTTTCAGGTTTCAAAAGATTTTTGTAAAACTTCTCCACCACCGCTGGATCTATTTTCTCCTTTGGCTCGGCCCGTCTAGGTGCAAAGAATTTCTTGACCTGTTCTCCCGAGATCCTATTGGTCTCCTCGTCGCTGCGATTCCACGGTAAAACCGGCAATGGCTTGGCGGAAGGCTGCGGGACGTAGTTTTTTGAACTCTTTGGCGTACGGTTTCCTGCGGATTTCTTTGTGGCAGTGCTACTGATGATCCTCGTGGCAGTGCTCTTCCGCTTACGCTGAGGAGATGGCTGAAGCACCGGAGATGGCTGACGGGCCGGAGATGGCTGACGGGCCGGAGATGGCTGTCGCGCAGGAGATGGCTGACGAGCCGGAGATGGCTGCCGCGCAGGAGATGGCTGACGGGCCGGAGATGGCTGCCGTGCAGGAGATAGCTGAAGCGGCTCAGACTGCTGACGCTGCGGAGACGGCGGGGGTGCCAGTGACCTCCAATTTGGAAGCACAATGTGTTCTTTCTTCCAAAGAATGATTTTTTTCACTGCAAATTTGAGTTGAGTTTCCCCTTCACCTGTAGCATGGTCAAGCTGTGCTTCCTCATATTCCTTCACAACCTCATTCACCCCGACAATAGCATAGCCATCTGGAATCGGTCGGCAGTGGTAAGTTCCACCAGCTATAGGAGGTAAGGCATAGCCGACAGCCACCTTAATGGATAAGCCCATTAATCTCACATACAGCTCAGCGTGTTCGCTCTCCGTGATCTCATCAACGGGGTATCGAGGACCCGTCATTTCAAGCGTGGGCTGCACGTTCTCCGTGGAAGCCACACTGCTTTTCCGCACAGAGTCTGGGCCGCGGGCAGCTTCCAATGCAGGCTCTTCGTGCCGCTGAGATGGGCCGGTAGCTTGATGGCTCTGTTGTGCATTCACTTGCGTCTACAGTGCCGCAAGTGCATGTTCTATCTGTGTCATCCGCTCTGTACGCTCTTTTTCTTTTCTGCCGCGCCATCTGTAAGAGTCGCTCCAGTCGGCAAACCCATCCTTCCATGTCATACCCCCTGTCACTACTAGAAATCCCCTTATTTCCGACGGTGATATCTAATAGCCGACAGCCCGTCGGATACTACTCTAATAACCGACGGTAGTAGTAATGACCGACGGTTATGCTCAACCTCTCGGGTATGACTACCAATAACCGACAGTCTATTTAATTCCCGACGGTGAAAAATCAACCCTCGAATATATCCAGGTTCATCCCCTACGGTTCGTACAAGTATCTGACGGTTTTACTTTCACGGTCGGATATTAGCTTTAATAGCTGACGGTCCAAGTATAACTCTCGGTAATGAGCATCAATGGCCGACAGTCAAAGTTTAATGGTCGGTTACAACTATAAATAGCCGAGGGGATAGTAATAACCGAATGTTGACATCGACAAGCGACAATCGGTGATATGTTTCAGTGGCCGACTTGGCTAAGAATTAGGGTTGAGCATGTAGACTATGCCCAAGTGAGGTCTTGACCCAGTTCATAATGGAAGGCAACCTCGATTAGTTGTGGCATACCGAACACACCTGAGATACATCTCTCGCCGAACAATATTTGTTTTCTGTTGTGAAACGAAATCTTTTGGGCGACCTTTCCCTGATTACTTGGCGCTCGAAAATAATCGCGCGCGCTCGTGCACGGCCTAGGTCCATTGAAGTCCTAAATTGCCGTTGTCTCCTGATCGTGTTCCTAACTGAACCCTCCATACTCTCTGCTGTTTAAAAAACAAACCGCCCTCTCCGCCGAAACCAATCTAGGTCATGCTCTCGGACGGGTGCCCAGGCGATTATCCCTCTGCTTCAACTCCGGCAGTACGTCTGCTTCCGTATGATTCCACTGAGGCCAGTCGGCCAGGTGCCCGGAGTTCCCCTGCAATGCACAGTCAAACGTCAAGAAGAACCGATCACAGCGCCAAGGTATCTCTATTTTCTGCATCCTCACACCCCGCCTTCCCCTTCCCTGAACTATGAATAACCGTGTGCTGCTGCTCTGATTGGAGCTGAATGAATGTAGAGCTGATGATCCTCTTTTTGCGTGATTCTGGATCTGCGATGGTGTGGCTCTGTAATTTTTTCGCGAGTACTGGTTGTGCGCTAAAAAGGAAGGTGAGCAGGTCGATTTGTTTCTAATATCATCTCTCTATTGTGGATTATGGATTTCTGTCAATTGGTTGGGACTTGGGAATAGATATCAAAAACAATATGTTTGGCATTCTTCTATTGTACTTGTGCCTCTCTTTTTCTCTGAAGATAACGACTATTGTACTACAACCTCTGTTTCACTAGGTGCACAAAACTTGAGAAATATAATAATATCCTCTGATTCGATAGGGTAGTGTGTGTCTGTCGAATAACGGCAAGCAGGAGACCACAAATCTCTCTCAAGTGTTGTCCCTCATGTGTATGTGTCCATGTGTATTACGAAACACAACGAGTAGTGCTTCCTGCAAGTAATCTGACTGGTTGATGTCGTGTAAAACAAAGTTGATATTTTGATATATATCATCATAATTTCTACATCGTGAAACAACATCACAACTTCTGTTTTATGTTGTTGCCGCATTATTCCGTTATGCATGTTACTCATATTTTTCTGTATCCTGTATAACCGATTGTAATTCTTCTTCATTTATTAACAGATATTGGAAGGCCTTCTGCGGATAAGGAGAATAGAGACTGTGCACGCTGCAAATCAAAGTGAGTGGTACTATGCGGTTTGCTGTTCAAACTTCAAACATGGATATGCATGCAGTGGATAAAATATTAAGCAAATCTGCTGGACGTATTTTGACATGAGTACATGGCATTTTTTGGTAGAGACGAACTGTTTGAATCATGAACTGAACTAATCAGTTGTCAATCATGTGGGCTGATATGTGTTATGTTCATAGAACTAATGCTATAGTAATTCTTTTTTTCCTACCCTGTGTCTCAAGTTTATAATTTTATTTGACATGTAGTGTGCCTGTGCGAACAGATATGTCACGTTGATGCATCATTAGTTTTCTGTACCTAAGGAAGTAAATACATTTTTGATTTTGCATCATTTCCCTACATTTCTATTGGTTGCAATTTACCGTACTTCATCTTGTAGAATTTTAGTTTGATTTTGTTTTGCAGAACCAAAATAGTATACTTGCGAGGAGGGAACCTCAACAGTTCTTTATTATTCTTTATGTTCAGTTCTTTGCATCACAAATTTTCTATACCTTCCAGCTTTGTGAATATTATGTGCATTTGAAGATTAAGTAGCATTCAGTTTTGATCACTCTTTCAAAATATTTGCTTCCGAATGCAGGTAAGGTAGGCTACTCTTGATACATGGCTCCTGGAGCAAGTTGCATTTATTCAATGTATGTAATTTCTCCCTTCTGAAGTTTCTAAAGGACAAATTTCATTAACAAACAACCATGTCAATTCTCGTGCAGTGTCTTTTAGGAGCATCCTAGCTAATTCGATTGAAACATATAGCAAAATAAACCATTATTGGATTATCATGATAGTCCAACAGCGCAGCGAAGTGATAATCGGTTAGTTCTTGAACACTTGGGAGACTTCCTAGTTCCAACACTAAGATGTGATTACTTTATATGTCTCTGTAGACGGTTCTAGAAAAATGTTTGGTCCTTGCATGGTCAACTAAATCTTGCTTATATTGCATTGTTTTCATCTCCCTTACAACTACTCTTATCATGTCCAGTGAACGTGAAGCATTACCTGCGGAAGTTCCACTCATGAGAAGAATCATGATATACTATATGGCAACGAGGTAGATGATATCTATGGCGAGGGTGATAAAGATGGCTATGGCTACGACGATGAGTGCTATGATCCATATGACGATGGATGTGATAATAAATATGGTAAACATTGATGACGAGTCTAATGACCTACAAGTCATGCAACAAAATAAAGTTGCGAATTTCTTGGAAGTTTTAGCTTATGAAAAATGTTTGTACTATTTTCTTTTTCATTCGACATTTCCTAGATGGATCATATACTTTGCGAGGATACTCTAAATATAGTATATATTCTCTGGTCATTTGTCATTGTGTAATTATGAGATGTTTCATATATACTAATATTCTGAAATATTAATGTTGAATCACATATTTTTGTTTTTCAACACACCTAGGTGAAAGAAATCCCTAAAGGTTGACTAATGCCTAGCAATAAGTTTACAAATCAACGTTATTGGTTGACCTCTCAACAATAAATATCCCCTACAGGATGTATGAACCGTTAATAGTTTATATTAAATATTAAATCATAGTTCTTTCTCCTGTTAGTTATAACAACATCTAACAGGAAAAATATCCTGTCAACTATTAGGAAAACCGACAGGAATCAATACCTATTGGCCAATAAATACCTGATGGGAAATCGTCGGCTATAAGGTTCGTCATGTGATTGTGAGGCAGCTGGTGACCAACACATATCCGATGGCTCCCCGTCGCCTTTTTACCGTAGGCTATAAAAATACCCGACTGTACCGTCGGCTATCAATGTAATGGCCGACGAAGCAAAGCCGACGGGAGATGGCCGACGGTGTACTGTCGATTATTAGGGTATCCGACGGTGAACAACAATATCCGACGGTAAGTTGACCCTCGGCTAAAAGGGGATATCTAGTAGTGTGTGCCTCGTGCATGTCTAGGATGTTCTTTTTTACCGATGGCGCGTGTGAGCTGGTCATTCTCTCTGTCGGGATGGAAGGTCCTGGCGGATGTTTCCTCGTATGCCGTCAGTGACGGGTTTGGCAAGGATGGTTGGGAAGATACACAATCCTGTTTCTGGGTCCAACCTTGCCCCGATTCCGTAGAACCAAGTCTTTGCACGTAGGTCCCACCCATCTGTCTGGGGTGTGATCCCTCTCTCGCGCAGGGCCCTCTCAGCTTCCTCCCACTTAGGCCTCTGAGATATGTAGCCACCTGACCCCGTCCTCTAGTGATATTCCTTCTCCAGGGCATTAAGCGTATTGGTTTCTGACCTCTTTTTAGCTATACCACTTTTTTTATATGTCTCAAATTCGGGCCAGTGAGGTCTTATCTTCGCATAATATGCGTCTTCGAAATCTGGAGTCTCGCCAGATTTGACAAATTTGTTCAATTTTGTCTTCCAGTTGCGGAAAGCCTCAGCCATCTTCTTTAGAATCCACTCTTTGACCTTTTTCGTTATAACCGGGTTGTTTTCATCCTCCTCTGGCGGAAGGGTGAAATTTACCAACAACGAATTCCAAAGCGTTTCTTTGGATCTGTCATCGACAAAGGTACCGTCGCCCTTCTTTGGCTTATTCCAATTTTCAATTATGATTGGGATTTGGTCCCTAACAAGAACTCCAGCCTGACGTACAAATTTGTCTGCGGCCTTCTTGGGCTCCATCGGCCTGCCATCAACACGGACTGCTTCGATCGTGAACTTTGCACGATCTTTCAACCGCTGGCTCGCGCCTCGCTTGCTCTTTTTCATAGAAGAAGATGGTTGCTGGCTGGTTGATCCAGAGGGCTAAAAGAAGAAAGAAGCGTTAATTAATACATGTAGAAGAAGATTGTTGGTGGAAGTCATCTGAGGCTTAATCAATGCATATACCTCGCCGGACTTTGTAACCATTAAATTGCGTTCACCGGAGTCTTCATCTTCTCCATGACTAGTACTTGAGCTGTCGTTGTCATGTCCCTCCAAGTTCAGATATTGTGAGGTGTCCTCATCAATAATGTTCTCCATTATTTCTTCTTCTTCAAGGTTTCTACTAAGTGGATCCATAGTTTCTAAAACAATAATATTATCTAGAGTAAGAGTGTAAACATTCAAGTGGACTTGGATTCATACACAAATATACATATTATTCATACCAAAATACACAAATAAATACACAAATGAGTCAGAGGTCCAATTTGTATACAAGTTTTAATCTATGCATGTAGTACAATTTATCGAGCAAACAAGTTTTAATCAGGATGAGTCAGCAATCATACACGTGGCAGACACGTGGCGCTCACCGGTGGGGTGACGTTGGTCTCGTCGGGCGGCGGTGCTCGTCGGACGGATGCGGCGGTGCTAGCGGCGGGCTCGTCGGGCGGCGGGCGGCGTCGGCGTTTAGGCGTGGCCTATGAGCTCCGAAGCGGCGGCGGCGAGACGCTCCTGCACGGGGAAGAGAGCGAGGTGGTCAGTTAGGGTTTAGGCGTGGCCTATTATAATATCTTTCCTATAAGCTATTTTATTTTTACTCCACATGCTTCTAATTCACATGTGCAAGGATTAAGGCCTAGATCGTCGGAGTCGATGTCACTACGTTCATCTCGCCCATCTTTGGCACCCTGGAATCGTTCCGAGGGTCAATTGGCGATTATTTATTTTCATCCCAAGACTATGTAAATGAAATGGATTGGCCAAACAAAAAAATACTATACATAAATAGACAAATACTCCATATTTCTCGAATTTTTTGTAAAACTTTGAGTGCCCCACATGTCAGTCCACTCTCTACACTTTTCTCTCCCTGTCAACTGGACCCCACCCGTCATCCCTAACCTACGACCATCCATCTGAGCAAGCTCACACGCAGGGAGGGGAGGTGCTCGCCGCGCCCTCGCCGCGCCGCCACGCCGCGCCCTCGCCGGCAACCGAGCTCGCCGCTCCGCGCCCTCGCCGGCCACGCGCGCGCTCGCCGGCAACCGAGCTCGACGCGCCCTCGCCGGCCACGCACGCGCTGGCCACGCGCGCCGCGCCGCGCCCTCGCCGGCCACGTGCGCGCTCGCCGGCAACCGAGCTCGCCGCGCCCTCGCCGGCCGTCTCGCGCTCTTGCTGGCCCCGCACGTTCGCCGGTCTACTCTGTAGGAAGTGGTGGCGGATGGAGGGGCCGGAGCAGCGGTGGCCGGCGGCGGGGAGCGGCGGCTGGCCGGCGAGGTGCGGGGCGACAACCTGCTGCCTGCCGGGGGAGGGCCGGCCGGGCGCGGCCGGAGCAGGCGCCGAACAAAGGAGGTGTTAGAGGGAGGGGAAGGATGCGGGGAAGAGAGGGTCGGGGGCGGCGAACCTCGAGCTCCGAGCGGCGGCGGCGAGACGGCGGGTCGGGGGCGGCGAGACGGCGGGTCGGGCTCTGAAGCGGCGGCGGCGAGACGGCGGGTCGGGGGCGGCGCTTCTATCGATCGATCTGGCTCAGTGGGGGAAGAAAGGAAGGGGAGGAAGGTGAAATAAATACACCCCCCCTTTAACACCGGTTCGTGGCTGGAACCGGTGTTAAAGGGGGGGCGTTTCCCGCGTGCATTTATTACCCCCCCTTTAACACCGGTTCCAGCCACGAACCGGTGTTAAAGGGGGGGGGAATTCGTTTGCGCGCGTATTTATTACCCCCCCCCTTTAACACCGGTTCCAGCCACGAACCGGTGTTAAAGGGGGGTGTGGGTGCGCGCGGGAAACGAAATAAATGCCCCCCCTTTAACACCGGTTCCTGTCTGGAACCGGTGTTAAAGGGGGGGGCATTTATTTCATGCATTAAAGGGGCTTTTTTGATTCAAAAAATATGATATGAATTTACAAAATTCATATCTTTTTCATTTCAACTCAGAAAAATATGAATAATATATCATAATTTTTAGAAAAATAATATCTATCCATTCATGTAAATCATTTTATATTTACTTTACATGAATTTTTTTAAAATAATTAAAACACTTATTTCATGCATTAAAGGGGCTTTTTTAATTCAAAAAATATGATATGAATTTAGAAAATTCATATTTTTTTCATTTCAACTCAGAAAAATATGAATAATATATCATAATTTTCAGAAAAATAATATCTATCCATTCATGTAAATCATTTTTATTAGATCAAATCATATTTTAATGCCGCATCTTTTGTATTAACATTTTTGAATTGATTGGATATTTAAATGTCGCGTCTTTTGTATACACTTGAATCTCACTAAGCCTCTCTCAACTTGCATTGTTTTTTGATCAATGTGTTGGTGGTTTTTTGAATTATCCATTTGATGGTTGCTTCACAAAACCGTCCGTTTTTTATGCTCGGAAAATGGAAAATGCCTTTTTGGAACAATCGGCCGAACTGGAACCGAAAATTAAGATACATAAAAGAACTGAAAATTAAGATACATGGCCAGATTAAGTAACAATCGACCGAACTTGTTTCGGAATGTTGGAGTGATTCAGTCATGCTCCTGCCTACACCTGTAATACTCGCCACTGTAGTCGTCGTACTCGCCGCCGCCGTCATCGCTGTCGTCGTCGGGGTCGCCGTAATTGAACCTCTGGAGAGTACGCGTAGGCTGGACTTGAGGGTAGCGCAGACGGGGGTTAGAGTCGGCGGCAGTGTCATAGGCCATGGCGCTCTGGAGAGTCCGACCGCGCCACCATAGCCGACGGCCGGCCTCGTTGAAGTTAGGAGGAGGTGGGCCGTCCTCCTCGTGCCTAGCGAGCGCCCTCTCATGCCGATCCACGAAGAAGGCTTCCCAAGTAGGGAAATAGTCGGGATGCCATCTGGGATTCCTCCGCTGCTCCGGCGTGAGCTCGAAGTAGTAGTGGTTCGTGATGGCCATCCGGCGCGCCACACCTAGAGGGACAGGAGGAACCGGCACGCCTCCGACGCTCAGCATCCAGCCGACGGGGACACAGTAGCCCGGCGGGCAGGGGTAGTTCGAGGCGCAAAGCGCCTCCGCCTCCCTGGGGGTTAGTGCTACGGTGGAAGCCATGGGAAAGAGTGATGAGGTTGAAGATATGAGTCTAGAGATGTGCAATGACAATGGAGGCCAACCCCCTACATATATATATATATATAGTGAACTAGCGGGAAGAACTGGAGGGAAGAACTGGCGGGAAGAAAAATGGCGGGAAGAAAAATGGCGGGAAGAACTGGCGGGAAGAAAAATGGCGGGAAAAAATGGCGGGATGAACCTTTAGTCCCGGTTGGAGACACCAACCGGGACAAAACACGAGTCAGCACTAATAATAGGGGTGAGTGCATGTCGACATTATGTCGTGCGGCGTGTACCTTGTCCCAGATGGTGTCACCAACCGGGACTAAAGATGAACCTTTAGTCCCGGTTGGAGACACCAACCGGGACTAATAATAGGGGTGAGTGTCGACATTATTTTGTAAGTGCAACACTATGTCGAGCTGCTTGTACTATAAATAGGCATCCTTGTGAGTCTAGTCCTCCAGCAAGTTTGAGGCAGGGACACCACTACGGCCAGTTTCAGGGAGATGCCGACGGAGCCCAGTCCTCCGGCATCTCCGAGAAACTGGTCATAGAGGCACTCCCTAATATGTGAAATTAGTTAGCTCCCTGGTGTATTGATATAGTTAGAGAAGTTACAAAGCTGCAAGATGGTTTTCGAGAGCAGGGACACCACTACGGCCAGTTTCAGGGAGATGCCGACGGAGCCTAGTCCTCCGGCATCTCCAAGAAACTGGTCATAGAGGCACTCCCTAATATGGTAAGTACGAATCGGGACAACTTCTTCTCATAGTCCCGGTCCATCCACAAAACATGACTAACACTCAAGACATGTATTAATATTAAAAACATGAACTAGAGTTACATAATATGAGCATGAACTTCTTGGCATATGCCCTTCCTTATGATCGCTTCAGACGTAACCATGGAGCATCTTCTTTACTTAACGGAATGCTTGGGTCAGTTTTCACTGTGAAGGGCGAAATTTCATCAAACTTATTATAATCTTCTGACATGTCTGTCTTGTCCTCGATTCCCACGATGTTTCTTTTCCCTGAAAGAACTATGTGACGTTTTGGCTCATCATATGATGTATTCGTTTGCATATTTTTTCTTTTTTTTGGTCTGGAGGACATGTCCTTCACATAGAAAACCTGAGCCACATCATTGGCTAGGACGAATGGTTCGTCTAAGTTCTTCATAAGATTGTTGAGATCCACCGTTGTCATTCCGTACTTCTTGTCTACCTCAACCCCTCCTCCTGTTAGCTTGACCCATTTGCATCGAAACAAGGGGACCTTAAAATTAGGTCCATAGTCAAGTTCCCATATCTCCTCTATGAACTCATAATACGTGGTCTTTTGCCCATTGTCTTCTGCTGCATCGAAGCGGACACCACTGTTTTGGTTGGTGCTCTTTTTATCTTGGCCTATCGTGTAAAATGTATTCCCATTTATCTCGTACCCTTGGAAAGTACATACAGTCGAAGACGGTGTCCTGGCCAACAAGTACAGCTGATCCCCAACAGTGGTGTTATTCGTGAGAAGTCTTTGCAGCCAGCCGCCAAAACTCGCCATGTGTTCACTTATAATCCATTCATCAGACTGCCCCGGGTGTTTGAGGCGTATTAAATTCTTGTGTTCATTGATATACGGGGCAACCAAGATAGATCTTTGTAAAACCGTGTAGTGTGCTTGATTGAGAGAATGCCCGTCCCTACATATCATTGCTTTACATCCTAGGGTGCCTTTTCCACGCAGTCTCCCCTCATGTCGTGATTCTGGAACACCAATCGCCTTAAGGTCAGGAATAAAATCAACACAGAACTCAATGACCTCCTCTGTTACATAGCCCTTGGAGATGCTTCCTTCTGGCCTAGCACGGTTATGAACATATTTCTTTAAGACTCCCATGTACCTCTCAAAGGGGAACATATTGTGTAGAAATACAGGACCGAGAATGGCAATCTCTTCTACTAGGTGAACCAGGAGATGCGTCATAATATTGAAGAAGGATGGTGGGAACACCAACTCAAAGCTGACAAGACATTGGGCCACATCTGTTTGTAACCCTGGTAGGCTTTCTGGATCGATTACCTTCTGAGATATTGCATTGAGGAATGCACATAGCTTCACAATGGGTACTCGAACATTTTCAGGTAGAAGCCCCCTCAATGCAATCGGAAGCAATTGTGTCATAATCACGTGGCAGTCATGAGACTTCAGGTTTTGGAATTTTTTCTCTGCCATATTTATTATTCCCTTTATATTCGACGAGAATCCAGACGGGACCTTGATACTGCTCAGACATTCAAAAAAGATTTCCTTCTATGCTTTGGTAAGAGCGTAGCTGGCAGGAGTTAAGTGGCATCGTTTACCCTTCTCGTTCTCAGGATGCATAGGCTCTTCAGGGGCCTTCAGACGTTGCTGGTCCTGTCGTGCTTCCGGTGTATCTTTTGTCTTCCCATACACTCCTAGAAAGCCTAGCAGGTTCACGCAAACATTCTTCGTCACGTGCATCACGTCGATTGAAGAGCGGACCTCTAAGACTTTCCAATAGGGTAGGTCCCAAAATATAGATTGCTTCTTCCACATGGGCGCGTGTCCGGCATCGTCATTCGGAACAGATAGACTGCCAGGACCTTTTCCAAAGATTACTTCTAGGTCCTTGACCATACCAAATACCTCCTCACCGGTACGGAGGACAGGCTTCCTCCGGGGTTCTGCCAGACGTTTGAAATGCTTGCCTTTCTTTCTTACTGGATGCAGGTTCGGAAGAAATCGGCGATACCCTAGGTACACAACCTTCTTACATTTATCCAAATATACACTTTCAGTATCATCTAAACAGTGTGTGCATGCATTGTATCCCTTGTTTGTCTGCCCTGAAATGTTACTAAGAGCAGGCCAATCGTTGATGGTTACGAAAAGCAATGCTCGTAGGTCAAATGGCTCTCCTTTGTGCTCATCCCACATACGTACACCTGGTTTGGCCCACAGCTGTAAAAGTTCTTCAACTAATGGCCTTAGGTACACATCAATGTCGTTGTCGGGTTGCCTCGGGCCTTGGATGAGCACTGGCATCATAATGAACTTCCTCTTCATACACAACCAAGGAGGAAGGTTATAGATACATAGGGTCACAGGCCAGGTGCTGTGACTGCAGCTCTGCTCACCAAAAGGATTCATGCCGTCTGTACTTAGACCAAACCTTAAGTTCCTTGCGTCACGTGCGAAGTCTGGGTACTCTCGCTCGACTTTTCTCCACTGTGACCCATCAGCGGGGTGTCTCAACATCGCGTCTTTCTTACGGTCTTCCATGTGCCATCGCAACAACTTGGCATGCTCTTTATTTCTGAAGAGACGTTTTAACCGTGGTATTATAGGAGCATACCACATAACCTTGGCGGGAACCTTCTTCCTAGGGGCCTCGCCCTCAACATCGCCAGGATCGTCTCGTCTGATCTTATACCGCAGTGCAGTGCATACCGGGCATGCATCCAAATTCTCGTACTTCTCACCGCGGTAGAGGATGCAGTCATTAATGCAGACATGTATCTTCTGCACGTCTAATCCTAGAGGGCAGACAAACTTCTTTGCTTGGTATGTACTGTTAGGCAACTCATTATTTCTTGGAAGAAGATTCTTCATTTTTACCAACAACTTTGAAAATGCGCTGTCAGTCACACCATTCTCTGCCTTCCATTGCAGCAAATCCAGTGTGGCACCTAGCTTTTTGTGGCCATCTTCGCAAGTTGGATACAACAATGTTTTGTGATCCTTTAACATCTGCTCCAGCTTCTCCTTCTCCTTTTCAGTTTCACATTCTTCCTTTGCATCAGTAATGGCCCGACCAAGATCGTCATCAGCGGGCCCATCTGCTCCCTCTTGATCTTCATTATCTACCTCCGTTGCATTATCATCATATTCAGGATACATATTATGATAGTTTTCATCATCCTCTTCTTCTTCGTTGTCTTCCATCACAACCCCTTTTTCTCCGTGCTTGGTCCAACAATTATAGCTGGGCATGAAACCAGATCGAATCAGGTGGGCGTGAATGGTTCTGGTATTTGAGTAGTCTTTCTTGTTCTGACAGTGAACACACGGACATCACATAAAACCATTGTGACCACGGTTTGCATTAGCCACAACGATGAAATTTTGGAGGCCCGTAATATACTCGGAAGTGCGGCGGTCACCGTACATCCATTGCCGATTCATCTGCATTAATATGTAGTATATATCAAAAAATAATAGGGAGATGACCATTTATATATATAGTACATCAATGACACATGAAACTATAGTTGCCGACCTCGACCGAGACGGAAAGAGCAACAAGAAAGCTTATTTTGAGCTCTCGGGCATTTCACCGAACACCTCTAGTGCATATGAAAAAAACACAAACTAGCACTCTTCACACCCTCTTGCTAGGCTCCAAAATGTGAAAGAATGGAAGAGTGGGGTGTGTGTGGGCTGGGGTGGTGTCTTATATAGCCCCCCCTTTAACACCGGTTCGTGCCACGAACCGGTGTTAAAGGGGAGGGGGGTGCGCGGGCCACTGGTGCAGGGACCTTTAACACCGGTTCATGGCACGAACCGGCGTTAAAGGGGGGGCTCCTTTAATGCCGCAGAGGCCACGCTGGTACGGCCCCCCCTTTAACACCGGTTCGTAGAAGAACCGGTGTTAAAGCCCATTTTCGGGATCAACAAAAGCCCTCGTTTCCACTAGTGACTGTTCCCTTCTTGGAGGCGTCGTTTTTGGAGAAGATGGATTTCTGGTGCTGTCTTGGTGGTGGTAGTACTGCTGTTTCAATGAATGAGTCACTGTAGCGAGGATTTCCTTTTTTATAATTCTTATTTTTTTGCGGTGTGCATATATATGGCCGCTAGGCAATGTGTTGTTGCAGAGGCCGGGTGTAATTGGTATCCTATAATATTAATATATGCTCCTTCAAAAAAAAAAGCTAAAGTAGGTGTTTAGCTTTTTAATGTTGACAAACACAATTGGAGCATAAAAATGCCTGAGAAGTCTCATTGGATATAACATATTATAAAAGTTCAGACATGGTAAAGTGCAATCAGAAAGAGTAAGTCATAAATTTGGGGAAGCCGCTGAAGTTTCTCATGTGTCTCACCTTTCTATCTGCAAATTCCGTGAGCTTTAGCTCTATGAATTACCACACATCACCGGCCGATAGACAAAAGGTAGACTTGATGTTTCTTCACGGGAAGAGCACAACACAACTTCAAGGAATAGTTTCCCTAAAAAAATAGCACACATCCCTTGCATGCTTCTGCAGAATAACTCCAGGGAATGGTTACAGTCAAAAAGCAAGAGCACACATCGTCAAAGAGAACTATTCTAACTTAGCTGCACAGAAACATAAAGATGAGCATTCATTCAAAAAATAGGAATACCATGTATTGAAGAACATTATCCCAAAATGAACTGTAATTTTTGAGTAAATTTTATGTACCTTATGATCACATGCTCCACTGTCATCTCTATATCTGGCCAATCTGTTAAGAAAACATGGATACAGGCAGTGATTTCGTTCTAGAGTATAGAGGAAGAGTTGGGCATTTCATCAAATACGTACCTGATAGGTAAAACAATTGGTGAAGAAAAAAAAAGAGGAGGACGCCATGTGGAAAGAATCTCACATTGTCCACCAAGAAGGACATAAATATTCGCAGCTCATTGTGGATGACATATAGATACAATAAGCCCGAAGATTTGCAGGATCTGTACATGTTACAGAAAGAAGATGCATCAACTTTGCAAGTGAGTCGCGTCACAAATAAATGAATCAAAAGGAAATAGATCAGCAACCTCACGGTGGATAGATAAACTACTATGTAATGTAAGAGGATGTCAAGATTGAGGTCTTGGACTGCAAGCGATCGGCGTGGCGGTGGCGGTGGCGGCAGATGGCACATGGTCGTGAGGAACAAATGGTGTTGAGTAGCGCCATGGTGGACATGCTAGGTAAAATCCTTGTTGTCGATGGTTAGGGTGGAGGGGAAGGTGATAAGCATCGGAGAGGAGATGTACAACCAAGGAGATTAAAATGGATGAGTGGCTGTATAAATTTCCTTGAGAAACCACAATAGCTCTTCGGTTACAGATGGTATCACGGTCTTTCTTGGGAGCATCATCGAGGGGTGCTCTCCCCTCCTCCTGTGGCCATGACTCCGGAGGGAAACCTCAGATCTTGGATAGGACGATGGAGGCGCTTCTGTGTCTCATTCCTTCTTGGGGGCATTGTCTCGGAGTCGCCTATGGACGGGGTTCTATGAAGAGGTATGTTGCCAGGCAGCTGTGCAAGGTCTAGGTTAAAGTCTGGCAAAGATGAAGCCTCGAGCGGAGGTCAGGTTGCAGATGATCTTTGGTAGTCGGTTTTCCCGGCATGTACGATGGGTTCTCCTGCTTTGCTGTGTTGAGGTGGAGTCGGAGCTGCGGTGGATGGTGTCTAGGCGGCAACGATGACCGGCCGTCAGTGGCTCTGCAGGTTCTCGGTCGGTGCAAGATCAGCATAATTCTCTTGTGAAGCTCGTCGTCTGAGTCGAAGCTGTCTCTCCTTGACGCGTGTGGCCAATTGATGGCATAGGCCGGCATGATTTTCGACGCCGTCTGGGAGATTCTGTTTTGGAAGTCGTTGGCAAAGTCGAGTCGCTGAGGAGTGATGACGATTATGCTATGTGGCAACCTCGACGGTGGGTCTTTCTTGTGTGTTTTTGTTTCCTGTGGGTAGCCAGGTTGGTTGTGGTGGTGTGTCCAATGTGGTCGTGTTCCATGAAGATATTGGTGCACTTGTACGGGTTTTTGGCCGGTTCCTATGCAAATGAACCGGTTAATTCTCTTCGACCTTTTTAAATAAAATGAGACATTATTACCCGTTTTGTTCAAATAAAAACCCTAAGCAAGTACGGTTACTTGGTTGCCTGTAACTGACAACAACCCTGGACAAAGTCCAAAATCCCATGTGAAACTCAAGGCCTCTGATGTACAATTATAGCTTCAGAGCATAGTTTGTTTACCTCTATTTTCAACTCATTCCAATGATTCTTGAAATATTATAGTAATACGAAAAAAGAGGCTAGACACCTGAAATATGCTGGGCCATACATATCTCCTCATCTCTTTTGTTTTTCTTGAGAAAAAACTGAGATCCTCGTATAGAAATCTAGTACTCCCTTCAATCCATATTAGATGTATCTAGACATATTTTAGTGCTAGATACATCATATTCAGCGACAATTAATATGGATCGGAGGGAGTAGTTAATTTGATCAGTCATTTCGTCAATCTAAATTGATCGAGAAACAATCTGTATCAAGAAGAAACTAAGAGTAAGTTGAATAACCAACTTAAACTGGAAGTGGGGTGAGGATATATAGAGAGAAAACATGGATACATGCAGTGATTTCCTTCTAGAGTATAGAGGAAGTGTTGGCCATTTCATCAAATACGTAGCTGATAGGTAAAAGAATTGGTGAAGAAAAAAAAGAGGAGGACGCCATGTGGAAAGAATCTCACATTGCCCACCAAGAAGGACATAAATATTCGCATCTCATTGTGGATGACATATAGATACAATAAGTCAATAAGCCCGAAGATTTGCAGGATCTGTACATGTGTTATAGAAAGAAGATGCATCAACTTTGCAAGTGAGTCGCGTCACAAATAAATGAACCAAAAGGAAATAGATCAGCAACCTCACGGTGGATAGATAGACTATGTATGTAAGAGGATGTCAAGATTGAGGTCTTGGAATGCAAGCGATCGGCGTGGCGGTGGCGGCAGATGGCACATGGCCGTGAGGAACAAATGGTGTTGAGTAGCGCATGGTGGAGATGCTGGGTAAAATCCTTGCCGTCGATGGTAGGGTGGAGGGGAAGGCGATAAGCATCAGAGAGGAGATGTACAACCAAGGAGATTAAAATGAATGAGTGGCTGTATAAATTTCCTTGAGAAACCACAATAGCTCTTCCGTTACGGATGAGTTGTTGATAGCATAAAACTATCAGTTTAATAGCTAAATTATAGAAATCTACCAGTTTACGTTCTCGTAACAAAAAACTATCATATTTTAAGTCAGTTTTCTCAAATCGCACTAATCTCGTTCTGATCGTGAATTGACACGGGAACTGACAAGGCTGGTCCACCTGCTATGCTGACATGGCGACGGGAGACAACGACCGTTAACGCCAGCTGAGGATAAATTTCAAAAAACTACCATTTTTCTGCTCAATATTCGGAAAACTACCACTTTTTAAAAAATATTCTGTTTATTTGCGAACGTCCATAATTTTTTAATACAAATTCAAATAAAAAACTTTTAATATAAAAAGTTCTGAGAAATGCTTGAATATTTCAAATACAAACTTAGTTCACTATTTTGGATGATTAAAATATGCAAACAATTAAAATTGCTTCTATTACTAATGGATACTTTGAAAATTCATAACTTTAAATATATAACTCCAAATAATATAAATAATATATCTAAATTTATTAGAAAATCCAAGGAGTTCCTTTCTGGCATCCATCATGTATGAATAACTTATGTTGCTCTTGGATATTTTGATTATGGATGCAAACCTAATAATAAATGTGTGCTATTTTATTTATTCTTGCATGTTAATGTATTGTAGAGTCATTGAATCCACGTAAATTGGATGTATATATTTTTGGCTCATGTATGCGCAATGATCAAAATGAAAGAACGGAGCCTTGCTAGGTCCATCGATGGATTTTGTCTCGTTGCCGTACATATGTGCATGTAGACGGTTCTTGTAGGCGATCGATCACATTCACCTTCTTGTAGGCGAGCTACACGTGATTCTCATTTGAGGGTGTCGACGTCCTTCACCGCAAACGTGTTGAGAAACATGACACAATAGATGGACTGTCACCGCCAAAGTTGCATAATAAACATACCAGTGAGGCACGTATATGACTCACGTATAATATATGCTAGAAAGGAACTCCTTGGATTTTTCTAATAAATTTATACATATTATTTATATTATTTGGAGTTATATAATTAAAGTTATGAATTTCAAAGTTTTCATTGGTAATAGAAACAATTTTATTTGTTTGTATGTTTTAATTATCCAAAATAGTGAACTAAGTTTGTATTTGAAATATTTAAGCATTTCTAAGAACTTTTTGTATTAAAAGTTGTTCTATTTGAATTTGTATTCAAAAGTTATGGACGTTCGCAAATAAACAAAATATTTTTTGAAAAGTGGTAGTTTTCCAAATATTAAGCAGAAAAGTGGTAGTTTTTCGAAATATATCTGCAGCTATCGTTAACTGTCGTTAACGACTGTCGTCTCCCATCGCCACGTCAGCATAGCAGATGGGTCAGCCTTGTCAGTTCCCGTGTCAATTCGCGATCCTCCTCGAAACAGGCATACGCCCAGCTTTATAAATAAAGCAACATCCATACAACATGCATAGTCCACGGACAAACGGTTCACACCACACAACTAGAGTTCACCCACACAACATAACACACATCCAACACACAAAGGTACACACGCGTCTTGCAGACGCGCTCAACGGCCGGCGGGAGAAGCAACTTGGCGCGCCGCCACCAGCAGGTGCTCGAACATCCCATCCAGCTGCGCCCTGTCCCGTTGTCTACTCAACGGGTATCACTGCTGCAAAAAAGCCAAGAATTTGAAGATCGAGTCAGATGCACGCGAAGAAAGACACGCTCGATGACCATCTTGTTACGGATGTTCCATAGAGTCCAGGTCATCCCTGCAAACACAAACCAGAAGAGGCGCCTCCTCCTGCCGGTATGGTTCGCATTAGCTTCCAGGAATTCCCCCAGGTCTGGAGCGTGCCACGACGGCCCCAAAGCCTCCCGGGATAAGTTCCAAAGGAAACGAGCAGCGGGGCAGGAGAAGAAAATGTGGTGTCCCGTTTCCAGGACCGCACACAGGGGACAAAGCCCATCCCCAGGGCCATGTCGCTTGGCCACCTCCACGCCCGAAGGTAACCGGTCCCGCAACAACTGCCAAAGGAAAATTTTAATCGTTAGCGGAAGAGGGGCCTTCCAAAGGGGGGCCGTCCAGGGCATGGACGGCCCACCAAACATGGCCTGATACATGGAGCCCACCGAAAACACGCCCGAGGGCGAGAGGCGCCAAGACATACTATCTGGGGATTGGGACTGAGACAGCGGGAGGCTGTCTCGCAGTCCCTCCCAAGCAGCCCGCTCGGCCTCCCCGAGGTTCCGGCGGAACTCCACTTGCCAGACCCCGTCCTGGAAGGCATCCGCCACCAAGAGCAAAGGGTCTGCGCAAATCGCGAACAGCTCAGGAACCTCGAGGCGCAGGGGCCGCCCACCCACCCAAGGGTCAAGACAGAAGATGGAATCTCTCCCATTACCAATGGTAATAGAGAGTCCCTTCCGGATTGCCGTCTTGATGTCCTGGATCGATCTCCAAAACTGAGATCCCTCCCGACGATCACAAGCCAGAAGTGGAAGCCCACGCAAATACTTAGCTTTGACTAGCTGCAGCCAGAGGCCGCCATCATCATTCAGGATCCGCCAAACCCACCGAAGCATCAAGGCCATATTCATATGACGCGAGGAAAGGATTCCTATGCCCCCCCCAGATCCTTGGGGGCGCAAATATCCGCCCACTTAACCATATGATATTTTTGGTGGCCATCTTTAGCCATCCAAAAGAAGCGATATAGCTCCTTGTTGAAGTTGGCGTGCACGCCCTCCTGAAGGATATATAGCCCCATGATATACATGGGGAGGCTGGACAGACAAGAGTCAATGAGGATAGTCTTGCTCCCTTTGGAGGTAAACCTGCCTTGCCATGGCTCGGATTTCGCCTTAACCCGACCCATAAAGAGCTCCAGGTCTCGCGAGAGAATCCTGGTGTCCCTGACTGGCATCCCCAGGTAATTCATGGGGAATGATGCCAGTCGACAGTTCAGATTATCAGCAATCCTTTGCTGTTCCTCCAAGGGGTAGCCAAGAATCATCACTTCACTCTTGTCAAAGTTAATTTTGAGGCCAGACATGGCCTCAAAGCACAGAAGCAGGAATTTCAGGTTGATGATATCCTGTTCCGATCCTTCCACCATTAGCATGGTGTCATCCGCATATCGGAGGTGGGTCACACCACCTCCAGGGATAAGGTGCCCCACCACACCCAAAATGTGGTTGGAAATCTTGGCTTTCTCCATGATTTCCGCAAGGGAATCCACCGCAGCATTAAACAGAATTGGCGAAATCGGGTCCCCTTGTCGCACCCCACACGTGGGCTTGAAATATGAACCCACCTCACCATTTATGTTTATTGTCGTGTTCCCACTCATGACGATCTGCATGATCCACCCTATCATGCGGTCGTCAAGCCCCCTACGCTGGAGGACTTGGCGAAGAAAGGCACAATCTAGCCTATCATATGCCTTCTGGAAGTCGAGCTTCAGGAAAACGCATCGGCGGCGCTTAACATTTACCTCATGGATGATCTCATGGAGAGCCAGGATCCCATCATGAATATATCTGCCTTTAAGAAAGGCAAACTGGTATGGGTGCGTTAGGCGCTCCATTATAGGAGCCAACCTTCGCGCACAAACCTTAGACATAATCCATTGGATTACATTGATTACCGTAATCGGCCTAAACTGTCGAATATCCGTGGCCCCCACAACCTTGGGAATCAGGGTAATCACCCCAAAGTTAAGCCGCACCATCACAAGGGTCCCAATATAGAATTCCTGGAACATGGGCATCACGACCCCCTGTATATTCTCCTAGAACTTCTGGAAGAAAATAACAGGAAGGCCATCAGGGCCCGGGGCCAAGTTAGCCTTCATTTCCATGATGGCCTGTCCCACCTCAGCTGGCAAGAACGGGAGCGTGAGCTCCAGGTTCTCCGCGTCGGAAACTCTGGCCCCCTCTAGCCAAAAGTCTCCGTCCAACGCGACCCCTGACCGGGGGCCAGCCAAGAAAAGCGCCTTGTAGAAAGAATATATATGGGAGGTGACATCCTTGGCCTCCTCCAAGAGACGCCCCCCTCCCAGAGGCAGGGTATAGAACACTTCCTACGTCTACCATTTGCAATGGCATGAAAGTAGGCAGTATTCGCATCCACTTTGAGGAGCCAGTTTTGGCGGCTCCACTGCCGCCAAAACGTCTCCTCACCCCTAAAAATCTCCATGAGAGAATCCTCCAGGGCGTACCTCTGGAGCCAATCGTCCATAGAGATACCGACAGTGTTTGCTGCCCTGTCCAGGTCCTGGATGGCTGTCAAGAGGTCCCCTTTCTTGCGCCGCTACTCAGCACCAAGGTTGGCCCCCCACCCACGCATGAACTGACGGGCCAACAGAGCACAGACATGCCAAACATCTACCGCAGACCGAGCCCTCTGTACTGTCAAAGCCGCTGCATTCCACTTGGCCTGTAGAAACCCTACAAACCCTGGCTGCTGAAGCCAGAAGTTCTCAAAGTGGAACCGACTAGGCTTCGGTGGATCCCCGCCACCAGTCGAGAGAAGGAGCGGGCAGTGGTCCGACCCGACCCTCGTCACCGCCCGAAGGGAGAACAAGGGGTAGGCCAGTTCCCACTCCACCGATACCAAGACCCGATCCAGCACACTCCTGATCGGATCCGCCCGGTTGTTATACCAGGTGTAACGGCCCCCAACCCGGGGAATCTCTCGCAAGGCGAGCTCAGCAATGCAGTCATTAAACAACTGCATCCTAGAGCGATCTACGTTATCCGAGCTCTTTTCCTCTGGGGACCGAATAAGGTTAAAGTCCTCGGCCACCACCACCGACCTAGTACATCTCCCCACCTTGGCTGAGAGCTCAGCCAAGAAGACAGGGGGCGGCGATGGTCCGCAGGGCCATAGACAATGATCACCTCCCAACTGAGGTTCGATCGTCTATGAGTGAGATTCATACTCACAAAGAATTCCCCACGCTCCATGTCCAACACCTCAAAGGTATCCTCTTTTGCGCCTAAGAGGATCCCTCCAGAGTGGCCATTGGCTGGCAGCCAATGCCAGACAAACCTGCGGCGGCTCAATCCATGTATCTCAGTGATCAAGAAATCTTGCCTAATCATCTCCTGCAGACCCACTATATCAACGTCTTCCTGTTGCAAGTAATCCCTCAGCTGCTGTCTGCGGCTATCATTCCCAAAACCTCGGATGTTCCAGTCCAAAAGAAATATCGGGCGACTCATTGGGGCACACTATCAGGGAGGGACCCCTTATGGGGGATAGATCGGACCCTACCTCCTGTCGAGGGCCTGGACACAGGTTTGGGAGGTCTCCCCCTCTTCCCCCCCCGCCTGGGGGGTCGTGAGGGAGGTCTTCGCACTCAGAGGGCGAGGTGGGCTACCCCTAGTCACTGAGCCCTGCAGCCTAGTGCTAGTGGAGGCATGGAGGTTAGTCAGCTTCTCCTGCTCCGCCTGAGCACGAGAGGCTGCCAACACCCCATCGTAGACCTCCTTCGCCTTTATTGCCGCGATCTTCTCTAAGCGGGGGCCGCGCTCCCCGCGGAACACAATCTCGCTATCCCTGGCCACAATAGCTAACTGCTCCTCCGGAATATCTGCCAAGACCGAGAACCTGGACCCAGAAGGGGGAGAAGAAACAAAAGTAGGGGGGAAGGAGGACAAGATGTACCAGGGTCGAGGTTGCGGGACGCCGCCAGCACCTCCTCCTGCTCAAGGACAGTCGGCTCTCTCCCCTCCCCGCCGGTCCTGGCTCTTCAATTCGCGATCAGGATGAGTTTAGTGCGATTTGAGAAAACTGACTCAAAATGTGGTAGATTTTTGCTACAAAACCGTAAACCGGTAGATTTTCGGAATTTAACTATCAAACTAGTAGTTGTATGCTATCAACTCGTTACAGATGAAAGAGATTGAAGTGTTGGAGATATGCCCAAGAGGCAATAATAAAGTGGGTTATTATCATATCTTCATACTTATGATAAATGTTTACATACCATGCTATAATTGTATTAACCGGAAACATTAATACTTGTGTGATTTGTAAACTAAAATAAGAGTCCCTAGTAAAGCCTCTTGTTAAACTAGCTTGTTGGTTAAAATATGATCATGGTTTCCTGATCATGAACATAGAGATGTTATTAACAACAGGGTCATATCATTAGGAGAATGATGTGATGGACATACTCCTATAGATAAGCGTAGCATAAAGATCAAGTCATTTTAAATAGTTCAATTGCTATATGCTTTCTGATACATAGTAACCTAATTCCTTCGACCATGAGATCATGCATATCACCTTTGCCGGATGGATGCTTTGATGACATCAAACACCACACCGTAACTGGGTGGCTATAAAGGTGGCATTGAGTGTTCGGAAAGTATTGGTTGAAACACATGGATCAAGAGTGGGATTTGTCCATCCATATGACGGATAGATATACTCTGGGCCCTCTCGGTGGAATGTCATCCAATTAGCTTGCAAGCATGTGACTGGGTCACAAGGGATCACATATCACGGGAACGAGAAAAGAGTACTTATCGGTAACGAGGTTGAACTAGGTATGCAGAGATACCGACGATCATAACCTCGGATAAGTAAACTATCGTGAGACAAAGGGAAATTGGTATCGTATGTAAGTGGTTCATTCGATCGCAAAGTAATCGTAGAAATATGTGGGAGCCATATGAATTTCCAGATTCCTCTATTGGTTATTGTTCGGAGAAGTGTCTCGATCATGTCCGCATAATTCACGAACCGTAGGGAGACACACTTAAGGATTCGACGTTGTTTGAGTAGTTATGGTATTATGAGAAAGAGACCGAATGTTGTTCGGAGTCTCGGATGGGATCCGGGATATCACGAGGTGATCCGGAATGGTCCGGAGAATAAGATTCATATAAGGAAAGTCCCGTTTTGGAGTTCGGGAATGATTCCGGTGTTTTCATCAGGAATGTTCTAGAAGGTTCCGGAATGTCCGGCACTCCGGGGGGGAAGGGGTACATGAATGTGTCATTACATATTGGAATGATTGCATCATGTACTAAGTGTTCTTTCTGTTCCAAATAAAGGATTAAATTGAATCCTAAAACAGAAAAGTCAAATGTCCAGTTTGAAAGTCAAACGGCTAAAACAAGAAACTGTGGGAAACAAGCAAGAGGAGGTTGAAACCAACTTGGAGAAGGAGTCCCTCTCCTCCAAGCCGGCGGCCAGCCTAGGCCGAGTTGGGGAGGGACTCCCCTCCCCTTCCCTGGCGCGCCAGCCCCTCCACCTATAAAAGGAGGGGCAGGGCCTCCTCCTCTACACACAAGTTCCTATCTTCTACCTCCGGTTTAGAGCCGTTTCGGTTTAGAGCTTCTAATTGCTTTAGCCTTCGGTTTAGAGCCTTCTAATTGGTTTAGAGCCTTTCTAATTGGTGTGTCTAAATACTAGACCACTAATAGCCTCTCTCATACTCCACCATACTCGCACCGGCTTAAGGCGAAGCCCTGCGGGATCTCCCCTCTGCTTCCGGTACCACGCCGTTGTGCTGCCGGAATCGCGAGGAGAGTGCTACAACCTCCGCTGTCTGCTGGAACAAGGGAGAGGAAGGTCTTCGTCGAGTACCGAATGTGTGACCGGCTGCGGGAGCACTGCCGGAACGCAGCGCCGGAAGGATCGTCTACACGATCTTGAGATCGGAAAGAGTACGACTACATCACCCACGAGAATCTGCTCTCGTTAACCGCTTTGGAATCTTCGAGGGTAAGTTATTCCATCGACTCGTTGCTACAATATAGTAGATAGATCTTGGCTTGTTTGTTTGTATGCGATAGAAAAATTTTGTTTTCCATGCTACGAACCCCTACAGTGGTATCAGAGCCGTGTCTATATGTAGATCTGTTGCACGAGTAGAACACAATGGTCATTGTGGGCGTTGATGCTTTTATTGTCGATTGCTTCTTGTGTACTTTGCATCTTGCGGTATGTTGGGATGAAGCGGCCCGGGCTAACCTTACATGACATCGTTCATGAGACTTGCTCCACGCTTGACATGCAACTTGTATTGCATAAGTGGCTTTGCGGGTGCCTGTTTCTCCTAGCATAGTTAAGATCCAATTTACAACGGGTGATTAACAATACTAGTATCAATGTTGTGGTTCTTGTTCGTAAGTTAGAACGACACTTATTGAAAGCCCCAAACCACGTAAAATATGCAAAGAAAGTAGAGGCGTCTAACTTTGTTTTGCAGGGGTGTGCAGTGATGTGATATGGCCATGATTGTGATTATATATGATGTATGCAATGTTCCTTATTGTAAGTCGGCAACCGGCAGGAGCCATATGGTTGTCTTTAGTTTCTGTTAAAACCCGCGTGTCTATTCAAAGTAGTTGTAATAGTTGAAGCCGGTGGACGACAACCATGGAGCATCGTCATTGACCTTGATGCAATGCCGGTGATGATGGAGATCATGTTCGTGCTTGAAGATGGAGATCGGAAGCACAAGAAGAAAGGCCATATCATATCACATATTATGAATTGCATGTGATGTTAATCCTTTATGCATCTTGTATTGCTTAGTAGACGACGGTAGCATTATAAGATGATCCCTCATGCACATGAATTTCAAGTCATAAAGTGTTCACCCTTAGTTGGCACCGTTGCTAAAGCTTGTTGTTTCGAAGCACCACGTGATGATCGGGTGTGTTAGATTCCGCAAGTGTATACAACGTGGGCAAGCCAGATTTTCTCATGCGGAAGCTAAGGTTTGATCTTGACGAGCCTAGCATGTACAGACATGGTCTCAGGAACACGGATCACCGAAAGGTAAAGCATGAGTCATATAGGAGATATGATGAACATGTTGATTGTTCGCCATTGAAGCTATGTCAACTCTCGTGATGATCGGTTTTGATGTGGTGGATTTGGTTCGTGTGATCACTAAAACAATGTGAGGGATATTGTTTTGAGTAGGAGTTCACCTAGATTAATTTAATTATTAATTAGAACTCAATTTATCATAAACTAAATCAAAGTGAATTTGCATAGTTGTTGTAGTCATTGGCATCCGTTTACCACCTTGCGCTTGGTTATAATTGAGATGATAGAACTATAGAATTCTGGTTAGTTACTTTACGAACTGGTATCGTATTGTTTTGAAGTGTTAATCTAAAGTTTAAAAGTCCTATTGCAAACTTTCAGTAAGTTCCGGTTACTCCATGAAGTTTAATAATTGGTATTAAAACAAGAGTGACAATTCCAAGTGTTAGTGTATAAGTATCATGTTTGTCTCCATGATTCTTGATATTCAAAGGATTGTCTTAATATCAAGGTTATCTAGGATCTGAAAGAGTTGTTTCAGAAACCATGATGTGTGGAAGATATTGTGATATCTGAAACGAAGTTTTGGTTACAACATGATAGAGTATAATATGGCAAAAGTCATGTTCTCATATTTGATGAGAATTTGCAAAAGGTTGGAGACACTAGTTGTCCTAATCCACCAAAAGGTTTTGGATAGCAACATTATACTCACGATTCATCTTTATAAGCTAAAAGTAGCTTGATCATGGATAATTCCATGATAAGGATGAATATTTGATGTAGGTAAAATATTTACTACACCAAGAGATTACTAAAGAAAGGAATTTGGAAGAACACCAAACATTTGATGATGGTGATCTACTTCAAAGTGAAAATCCAAAGACATTGGTATTTAATTATACACTCTTTGGATTATGTGTCATATGTATGACTCCACTATTGATGTTGATAGATTCTTTCAAACAGAAAAGGAAATACTGAAAGAGAATCTCATAAATATATGGCAGAAAAGAAAAGACTAGAATTGTTCAGTTTAAGTATATAGTTGATATACATGTTATGGCTATATTCTTTGCTTATTAAACAATGTGGTTATTAAGTATTTGATACTGAATTTGTTGGTGTGAATCGTCATACGAAACAACACAATTCATGAACTACAATGGCCTAAGTAACTAGCAAAAGAATATGTGATGATGTTCATCGAGAACAAATAAAGGATTATTGTGTTGCTCGTTAAACATCAAAGCTTGCCTTCAAGATTTGTTTTTTATCAGGTATTATGAGAACAAAAGGGTTGTTCAAATAATTGCCGTAATCCATAAAAGATGGATGATTCAAAAATCTCGTTGGAGAAATCACATCCATAAAACTAGTGCTAAAAATGTCGAAAGACAAATTGATTGAAAGATCACTTAGGAAGTGGCATCGCCGTTTAAATTATATTGGAAAGAAAACATGAAGAAACTCCATATGTATGGAATTTTGGAGTCTTTTGATTTTGATCAAATGACGCTTGTGAAACTTTCCTAGAGATAATTAAAACTTCGTTCATAGGCCAAAAGGGAACGAATGACTAGCTTATTGGAACTTGTACATATTGTTGTACGAAGTCCATTATGTGTAGTCGAGAGCGATGGATTTCAACTTCATATGCTTTCTCCGAAAATTTGAGTGAATATATGAATATTTACTTAATAAGGATGAAGTATGAAACATTTGAAAAGTTCAAAGACTTTCAAGATGAAGTGCAAAATCATTGTAAAAAGAATATAAACAGTTTATGATAAAGATCATAAAGGAAGATATTTGAGTTACAAAGTTTAGCATAATACCTAAGATTTATGGAATCGTTCCGTGGATTTGCATTTCCCGAAACACTATAAGAGTATGGAGCATTCGAGATATGTAATTAAACCTTGTTTGACATGGTAAGATCAAAGGTATAATTCATAAAACTGCCATTATATTTTAAAAGATTAAAAGCTTTAGAGGCTACCGTTTTTCCACTGAAAAGAGCTCCATCATAATCCGTTGAAATGACACCATATAAAGTTATGGTTTGGGATAAAACCCAAGTTGTCTTTTCTTAAACATTGGTATGCTATGCATAAGAAAGATGTTTGCAACCAAAATCGGATGAACCTGTCTTTGTATGTTATTTCGAATAACTGTTCCTCCATAACATCGGAGACAAAAATGTTTGTCGCTTAGAACGTCAAGTTTCTTTGAGAAGGAATTTTTCGTGAAAAGTTAAGTGGGAGGACAATAGAACTTTGATAAGGTTAAAGGAACCTTAGCTATATGTGCAGAGTTGCGCAGCGCCGAAAAGTGTTCCGGAGGCAGCAATAATGCTCATGGCTCACGTGCCTCAAAGGTTGTGGTCATGGAGATCTAAGTTCCTATTGAAACAAGTAGGTCGGGTAAACAATCAAATACCAAGATTTGAGGGTTGAATCATTATTTGAGAATAATGAACCGACTACATGCAAAGAAGCGATGATGGGCCCTGACTCCGTCAAATGGCTTGAAGCCATAAAAATCCGTGATAGTTCCATACACGAGAAATCAAGTTTTGAACTTGAAGGACCCTCGAGAAAGGTGTAAGACCTTACAGTTGTGTTTGGATCTATAAATAAATAGACATGGATATTGTACATCTATGAAATAGTCGACATGTTGGGAAAGAGTTCACAACAATGTTCAAGGGTTGATTATGACAAGATTTGATCTTTCATAGCGATATTTAGTCTAGACGGATAAATGTAGCAACCACTACATATAATTTTGTTATATGGTAGTTGAATAAACAAAACAAGTTCTTCTAATAGAATTGTTACCTAGGACGTGTGCATAACACGGTCCATAGGGTTTTGTTAAATCAAAGGATGCTAGAAGCATATGCAAACTTCAATGGTTGAAGTGAGCATCGCGGAGTTGGAATCTTCACAATGATGAAATTGTTAAAAGAGTTTAAATTCATCAGAGACAATGAAGATGCTTGCATTTGCAAGAAATTAAGTGGGAGCGCTAAGACATATTTCTAATACATTATGTAGGAGACATATTGTTGATTGGAAGTGATGTATCTTTTTATTAACACAAGATAAGAATTTCATCTCGATGAAAGACTTAGGCAAAACCCAAATATTAGGCATGCATAGACGCTAATATGGTTGTGCCAGAAGTACATAGACGAGATATTGAATGAGTTCAATATAGAAACTACAAGAAAGTTTCTTGTCGCACAGAAAGGATTGAATGAGTTCAATGTTGATGATATATTCAAGTGTATTGACATTTGGTAAAGTGAAACAAATAATCAAGTATAGATTGATACTTGATGTATGAAATCACAAAGAATATTTATATCAATCATACTGTGATATGTACAAATCCAGATATGTCCTATGCTCTAAATATTATGAGCATATACTAGAATGATTCATAAAATGATCATTGGACAATAGTAAGGATATTCTTATGATCTTTTGGAAGGACTAAGAATATATTGTTTGTAGAAGTGACAAATAGATGGTTAGTTCATTGTAAAAGTACTACATTGATACTAGTTTTGTCACAAAGTGCAAATTAAGTTTATCTCAATCTAAACTAAGGGTGGCACAATATAATGGAAAGTAAGTTCCATAATGGATTTGGATGAGTTCCAAAGTTAAGACATTGTGACAGATGCTACAACAAAAGGCTAAGTATACGACTGCTATTATAGCAGCTAAAGAGGGCATTTGGGTCAAGTAGTTTGTTATCAAACTAGGTGTAGTTCATAGCGGGATAATACTATGAAGATATATTGTACGACAATATTATCAACATGTTTTCACCCCAGAGAGCTAAAGGTCACACCGAAAGACCAAATTTATACAAAGCCATCTCATTAGAGAATGAGTGATGCGTAGAGACGCAAAGACATGCAATTACACACGGACCTGGAAGTGTCAGATCCGGAGATCAGTTGACCACTAGCAATCGTGTACATACAACACCGGAAAGCCATATGTGTTGAATACACAAAGGTTTGAAACTAGATTATTGACTCTAGTGCAAGTGGGAGACTGTTGGAGATATGCCCAAGAGGCAATAATAAAGTGGGTTATTATCATATCTTCATACTTATGATAAATGTTTACATACCATGCTATAATTGTATTAACCGGAAACATTAATACTTGTGTGATTTGTAAACTAAAATAAGAGTCCCTAGTAAAGCCTCTTGTTAAACTAGCTTGTTGGTTAAAATATGATCATGGTTTCCTGATCATGAACATAGAGATGTTATTAACAACAGGGTCATATCATTAGTAGAATGATGTGATGGACATACTCCTATAGATAAGCGTAGCATAAAGATCAAGTCATTTTAAATAGTTCAATTGCTATATGCTTTCTGATACATAGTAACCTAATTCCTTCGACCATGAGATCATGCATATCACCTTTGCCGGATGGATGCTTTGATGACATCAAACACCACACCATAACTGGGTGGCTATAAAGGTGGCATTGAGTGTTCGGAAAGTATTGGTTGAAACACATGGATCAAGAGTGGGATTTGTCCATCCATATGACGGATAGATATACTCTGGGCCCTCTCGGTGGAATGTCATCCAATTAGCTTGCAAGCATGTGACTGGGTCACAAGGGATCACATATCACGGGAACGAGAAAAGAGTACTTATCGGTAACGAGGTTGAACTAGGTATGCAGAGATACCGACGATCATAACCTCGGATAAGTAAACTATCGTGAGACAAAGGGAAATTGGTATCGTATGTAAGTGGTTCATTCGATCGCAAAGTAATCGTAGAAATATGTGGGAGCCATATGAATTTCCAGATTCCTCTATTGGTTATTGTTCGGAGAAGTGTCTCGATCATGTCCGCATAATTCACGAACCGTAGGGAGACACACTTAAGGATTCGACGTTGTTTGAGTAGTTATGGTATTATGAGAAAGAGACCGAATGTTGTTCGGAGTCTCGGATGGGATCCGGGATATCACGAGGTGATCCGGAATGGTCCGGAGAATAAGATTCATATAAGGAAAGTCCCGTTTTGGAGTTCGGGAATGATTCCGGTGTTTTCATCGGGAATGTTCTAGAAGGTTCCGGAATGTCCGGCACTCCGGGGGGGAAGGGGTACATGAATGTGTCAGTACATATTGGAATGATTGCATCATGTACTAAGTGTTCTTGCTGTTCCAAATAAAGGATTAAATTGAATCCTAAAACAGAAAAGTCAAATGTCCAGTTTGAAAGTCAAACGGCTAAAACAAGAAACTGTGGGAAACAAGCAAGAGGAGGTTGAAACCAACTTGGAGAAGGAGTCCCTCTCCTCCAAGCCGGCGGCCAGCCTAGGCCGAGTTGGGGAGGGACTCCCCTCCCCTTCCCTGGCGCGCCAGCCCCTCCACCTATAAAAGGAGGGGCAGGGCCTCCTCCTCTACACACAAGTTCCTATCTTCTACCTCCGGTTTAGATCCGTTTCGGTTTAGAGCTTCTAATTGCTTTAGCCTTCGGTTTAGAGCCTTCTAATTGGTTTAGAGCCTTTCTAATTGGTGTGTCTAAATACTAGATCACTAATAGCCTCTCTCATACTCCACCATACTCGCACCGGCTTAAGGCGAAGCCCTGCGGGATCTCCCCTCTGCTTCCGGTACCACGCCGTTGTGCTGCCGGAATCGCGAGGAGAGTGCTACAACCTCCGCTGCCTGCTGGAACAAGGGAGATGAAGGTCTTCGTCGAGTACCGAACGTGTGACCGGCTGCGGGAGCGCTGCCGGAACGCAGCGCCGGAAGGATCGTCTACACGATCTTGAGATCGGAAAGAGTACGACTACATCACCCACGAGAATCTGCTCTCGTTAACCGCTTTGGAATCTTCGAGGGTAAGTTATTCCATCGACTCGTTGCTACAATCTAGTAGATAGATCTTGGCTTGTTTGTTTGTATGCGATAGAAAATTTTTGTTTTCCATGCTACGAACCCCTATATGAAGTACTCTCGTTCGAGAATAACTCTTCAGTTATAGACCGAGAATTAATTGATATGGGCATGAGGCGTTGGCTGCACAACATCAACGGGACACGATGCAGAATGGTAGAGGAGGTGAACGTCCAATCCCTAGGAGTAATGAATAATTATCATTCAGAAATCAAAACCAAAGGAATTTTTTGGGAGCTGAGGTGGCGTTTTCCCTTACAACACTAATCCTCCCGGTTAAAAATAAGAGTGTAGGACTCTCCTACTCTAAGTGGTCGCCTTTTCTGATAAGGGCCCTCCTGCGCCGCCCCCGCGAGGCGACGGGGAGGCAACCCTAGCTCACCACCGCTGGGCCCTCCTCCACCTCGCTCCTCCTCCCTCGCCACCGCCAGGGGGCACAGCCGAGCAAAGCTCGGTAGGTGCCGGCAGCGGCGGGGCTCCTGCGTCCTCTTGCTCGGTGGGGCGGTCGCGGGTCGGCGCCGCCGGGCCAGGGCGGGGTCCTTTCGTCGGGGGCTGCGGCGAGGCGGAGCGCTGGCGAGCCTCCTCGCGATGGGCAGCGGGTGGAAGTATCGTGCCGAACTCTGGGCGACGGGGGCCATGGGTGGCGCGGGCTGCGGTCGTCCTCCTTTGCAGCGATGGTGGGGGAGGCGGCGCGGTGTGTGGTGGCGTGGGCTCGACCGGGGGGTGGCTGGTCAGAGGCGGCGGGGTGCTGGACGGGCGTAGGTGGGCAGGTCCCGGCGTGGGAGGGTGGCGGCGGACACAGATATGCACGGTGGCGGTTAGGCTTCACGGGCCAGATCTGGGCTAGTGTGGGCCCGATCCGGGCCTGGCGGGCCTAGCTGCAGACACCGTGTGCTGATCCCCTGGTTGGATGGCTGGGGCACTAGGTCCGCCCAGGAGGGCCTGGATCTGGTGGCGGGCTGGCATACTATCGCTAGGGTTGCGTGGCACAACGCGGGGGCAACACGGAGATGCCGTTCCTGCCATGCACGTTGACCTTTTGTCACCGTTCCTTGTGTCTGGCCGACCTCCCGCGCCTATGCCAGTGGCCCCGCCATGCGGATGACTGCCGCCTTGCGGATTCGAGTGTAGAATCCGGGGCGGGCCCCTGAAAGGTGGTCTGCACAGGCGTCCCTCTGTCGGAGGCGGCTCCGGGAGCGACACGCTGCTCCTCAGACCGATGGTGGTCCGAAAGTCCCGGGTGAGCGCGGTGGTGACGGTGTTGCCATTTGGCGGCAGGGTTCGACGGTGGCAGTTGTTCCCCTGGTGGACGGGTCAGTAGGGGCTAGTGTGGGGTTGGCATGGACGACGGTCCCCTTGTTGCAGTGCGGCGGTGGGGCTTCACGGGCCCTCGGGGGCTCGGCCAGGCCAGGTGGGCCTGGTTTGCCCTGCGACTGTATCCGGTCGGCTACCACCTTGTGGTGGTGGAGGTAGTTCCCTCCCGCGTATTGTTGTTCTGGTAACCCTGTCGAAGCCTGCTCTTTTCTATCCTATCGGCCTTACTTCACGGGTCTCGGTGCGATGGCGGTGGCGGCTGCAAGACCGTGGTGGCGTGCACTGGTGGGCGACGAGCTTGGTGGAGCACTACGTTTGCGTCTGGGAGTGTGTTTTTTCTGAGGGGTCGAGAGAAATCCTTGTCTTCTTGACACCGACGTGGTGACGCCTGTGGGAGCCACCATACTTCCTGAAGGGCGTCGGGTGTACCTCTTCTCCACCTCCCGATGTGCACCGGGGGAAACCCTAGGACCTGTCCGGGCAGCAGCGTCGTCATCGTCGATTTCCTTCTTGGAGATGTTGCTTGGTGCGTAGCGCTTTGTAGTGCTAGGCTTGCGGTGGAACTTAGTTGGAGGGCAGAACGGTTGCGGGTCATCCTCGTTTTCGTCAAGCCGCTGTTATCGGCTTTCTTTTCTTTTTCTTTTGTGTTTTCTTTTTGTTTTATTTTGGGTGATGTGCTGTCTGGTCCAGCAGCGGTCTCAACTGGTTGCTATATTTATATAGCTGGGCGTATGCCTGTTTCGAGGAAATAAGAGTGTAGAAAAACAAAAACAACCAATAGAAAGAATTGGGATGATTTGGCATCCTTGCATGTTGAGAGAAATCAACTTAGTGGATCGTTCCTATTTAGATATTATTATTATAAATTATAGATTATAGATTCTGTTACATCCCAAAATACATGCTAGCTCAAATCCAAGCTTCATGTCATGCGTTTCTGTTGAGAGGACATCATGACATGATCGAGCTTTGCATTACACACAGCTATAAAATGTCCCTTACTAATTACTATTCCAGGCTATAGCACCCATACTTCCCTTTAACATATCAACATCAAAACTGGCGCCAACGTTTATCTTCACAAAATCTTTCTCGGATTTTCCCCATCCTCCTTCCTTATTTTCGGTTTGGTGAATATGCAGCTGTATAACTAGCAAGTAACAAACTATTTGGCTTTATAATATAAAGCTGGACTACGGCCTTCAGTTTTTTTAAAATAACTAGCAAGTACTCAAACCTACTACTAAAAAAGGTCTAGATATATTCTATTCACAAAACTAAAACATCTTATATTTTGAAACACAGGAAGTAACACTGAATAGCCATTGACGTATACTCCGGTGTCCGAACTTGTTCCCCATGAACAATTTGGCGCCTCTCCCATCATAAGTACCAACTAACTAGACCGAAAATTTATGCTGATGATTGTAAGCCACTACAGGAATGGGAGTCTACGCCGACGGCAAACGTCGGGCCGACGGCAAACGTCGGGGCCGTCGGCGTAGCCATCGTCCAGGCCAGCTCCGCCAAGTAGCCGTTGGCGTAGAATTGTCCTTGGCATATCCTATGCTACGCCGACGGCTGCCCTCAGCGTAGCTATTTTTTATTTTATCTCATTAAAATTTGAAAAATCATAACTAAATCATTCTAATTCGAAAAAAATACAAATAATATATCAAAATTTGCAAAAAATAAGACCTATCTATCTACACTCAAATATTACACATTTGTAAATAAAAATTAAGTAAAACATAAAGCTTTATATATAGTTTAAAATGGGCATAAGAAATTCAAAAACGATCAAAACAATGTGAAACCTTCGCGTGGTGTTATATTATGTGACATAGTTAGAAGAAAAATATCTAACTTGGTATATTGATTATGTCTCAAAGAAACCTTCACAAAATGACCTATCGCATTCGAGGTTTCTTGGCTTTTGGATCAAATGACCAATATTATGGCTAGAATCAAGGCATAGTTTATAATAATGTGCACATATTGTGCATACATGTGCATAATAGGATGGCAAACAATGTTGCAGGAGGAAGCTTTCCTTTTTGTCGCACCAAAAAGGCATTTTCCATTTTCCGAGCATAAAAAACGGACGGTTTTGTGAAGCAACAACCAAATGGCTAATTCAAAATACTACCAACACATTTTACAAAAATACTAGACCACCTTATGTGGCATCCCGCAAAACCACTACTAGAAAATCGCGTTGAATTTGTGCATTGCATCGTCATCATCATGCATTGCTTGCATTAAAACTATTTTCGCAAGCCCGATTTATTTTCCAAACACCCTGTCTTGTTTTCAAATTCAAACCCCGGGCCTCCGGATTATTTCGTTGTCGGCTATGTTTTTTCAAAACGTTGCGTTTTAGAATTAAACAAAATATTAAATTGTTTGCGGGGCAGTCGAACGGGCCGAGTAGACCCGAACGACCGCCCCAGGTTTTAAATCGGGCCACCTGTATCTAATCCTAAACCCACCTGGAACTCTACCCAACCATCTGGCCACATCACTCTGGCCAATCAAACCTCGCCACCTCATCTCTCCCATCTCCCTCAACCAATTACCCTCTGCCACATCACCCAACCCCCACTCCCTCACCCCATCCCTCTTTCCCTCTCTGTCTACCGGCCTTCACGCACACACTACACGCCACCCCCACCTCACCCATTCAACCACCTACCCCGCTACCCCTGGCCCGCCCCGTCCCCACCACAGCAGCCCCGGCCCACCTGGCCACAGCCTCCCCCTGGCCGCGCGCGGGACCCACCTCCCCCACGCGCCCCCGCTCCCCACGACCCCTTCCTCCCCCGTGTCTGTCTTCCTCCTCTAGCTCTCTGCCTCGCGTTCCTCTCCTTCTCCCTCCCCAGAGCCTCCCTCCTCTCCACCTTCCCTGCTCGCCGCCCCGCCCCCTCATCGCCGCAGCGCGCCGCCCCTACCCGGGCCCGCTCGCCAGCCGCAGTCGGTCTCCCCAGACCGAGCCACCCCCTGGGCCCCCGCGGGACCCACCTGTCCCCCCCACGCGCACCAGCCTCCTCCCCCGCAGCGTCTTCTTCCCTCGAGCGCACGCCCAGCCCCGCAACCCCCAGGCCCCGCCGCCGCTCCCTCCGGCTCTCCCCGCCGACGCGCGGCCGCGTCCGCCGCGTCGCGCACCCCTCGCCACCGGCCCCGCATGCTCTCTTCCCCGACGCGCGCCTCCTAGCCTACCCCGCCGCCTCCGCCGTGCACCGCCCCGACCCCCAAGCACCGCCGCCTCGCTCCTCCCGTGCGCCGCCTCGCCGGCCCGCGCGCCAGGCGCGCCGCCTCCGCGTCGCCGGCTCGCCCCGAGCCCCTCCGGTCTGCCCGAGCTCCGCCCCAGTCGCCGCCCGAGCCCGCCCACGGCCCCGCGCCGCCACTCGCCCCGAGCACCGCACCTCCCCGCCGCGCGGCGCCGCTCCTCCGCCGCCGGAGCCCGCACGGCCGCGCCCCGGCGACCCCGCGTCCCCAGCGACCGTGTCCGCCTCTCGCCACCCGCCAAGCCCGCTCCTCCCAGCACAGCGCTCCGCCGCCGCCGCGCCTGCCTCTCCCCGCGTTCCGCCGCCGCCAGGTGGGCCCCTCCACCGAGCCGTTCCCTGCGGGCCCGCACGCAGCCAGGGTCGCTCCCTCGTCCTCCAGCGCGCCCCCGTGAGGACCCCTGCAGCGCCGCCCAACCCTCGTCGAGCTCAGAGACCGGCACCGCGTGAACCCGAAGACCCCGATACCAAGATCTACCGCCGGAACCCCGAGAACTTCCCCCGGAACGCCAAGTTCGCCGACCCGGATGCGACAAGTACTCCCTCACAGACGCCATGACCCGACGCCCCCGGATGCCGAGACCGACGCGATGGCGCGGACCCATCAAGACCCTCGCAACGGCAAGACCGACCCCGTGGGACCTGGCAAGACCTTCGCGTTGACGAGTCCGATGCGCCGCCCTCGCCAAGCTCTTCGGATCCCCTGTGCTGCTGCCATGGTGTTGTGGAACAAGTGCAGGCTCCCTCTAGCACCAGTGGGGCTGCTCCTAAGCTGGGTTTTGGCGCAGTTTTGTTACGATGTTGGGGCAGCGGTGATGTTATGAGACCGGTGACCTCCGTTGTGCGAGTTTGGCAAGCAGCTCACCAAGACCGACAAGATCGGCACGACGACAAGAACGGCATCGGCCCGGAAGAAGCCGATGCGCCAAGTACTTCTTTCAGGACGCCATGATCGTCGACATGACCCGAAGACCGCGAATGCGACAAGAACGGCACCGACGCAGAACGCCTAGTACTTCTTCCCGGAACGCAAGATCTGCCCCGTTACCGAGAGCGAGAGAACGATCCCGCCGAGCCCGAACCGTCGGACCCTGGACCCCGAACCCCGGAACCCCCAAGATCGTCGAACCCTAATGTGTGACCCTTTTTCCTCGATACCCTATTTTTATAAGTGATCACAACTTGTTGCATGTTTAATTGTCATCTCGCATGCATATCTGTGGTTTGGGGGCCTTATGCCGATTCACCTAATAATTAAGTATGGGGCCCATATGCGGGCGAATCTAGTCTCATATTGGCCTCATTTAAACTTGTGTAGCGAACCGGTATCTTATCTTGCCTTGTTATAACAACATTTAAATTGCGGGGGTTCTAAACAACTCGAACCATCTAATTAATTGTCGGGACCCCGGTTCCACTTAACATGATCTAATCGCATCGCACCTTGCCATGCCATACATCATACTTGCATCATGCCGATCTTCTGCCGGGTATTAAATAGTGCATCCGGTGTTTATTCTAGTGTTTTGGTTCTTCGCGGATAAGGCCGTTGAGTTGATGTGAGCTTCGCCCCGATCTTCGGTTGAACCTTCGACGATGTTTTCAGGCGAGCATCTCCCTCTTTCTACCTATCTTACTTTTATAGTATTTACTTCCCTCCTGTTGATCTATTGCTATCTGTGTTGCGATGCTTTAGTTTCCGTACCTGTGATATACCGTGCAGCCCTATATTGCCTTGGACACATCCTATTACCTGTTGTTTGGTAGATAGTTGGACCTGCGCGTCGTAGTCGCTTGCTCAAGTGCTGTTGTGTGTCGCCATATGCCACAGTTGCTGATGTATTGCCGCATGTTGATGTTGGAGATGATTCTAGTTTTACTTATCGTCACTTTAATTTCTGTTTAACAACTAAAAATTGAATAAGCAGAGGCATCGGTGGGTGATAGATAATATTTGGTTTCCGAACGCCCACTTGTGTCCCGTAAGACCCCGAGTACTTGATTCCTGTTCCTTGATTTTTTCGCGCTATCCACATCCGGGAGGTATATGGGACCCCCCTCAGCCAGAGCTTGATTCCGTCTTATTTCTTGGGGCCACAAACTAGTTTGAGGTTTTATTACTATCCTGTACTTATGCCATGCTTTACTGCTTTATTTACGATTGTGCGAGGTACTGCACACTGTACTGTTTAGGTAAGCGGAGTGATTACACGGTATCGACACCCCGAGTTTTCGGGTTCCCAGTCGCTTACAGCCATTGTCGCAGACCTTGAGGCCGTCTCGGAGCTTGCTTACTCCGTTGCGGGATCTACTTAAGGGGTGGCCCCCTGAAATATTTCTGAATCTTGTGATTGCTTTGTCGTGAAGGCCTCGTTGGGTTTTGATTTGGTTTTTCCGAGGTTGATCGAGTGTGTGTTGCTATTGGTGCACCCCGGCCCCTTCCGGCTTGGCCTGGGCAGGGTTATGGACGCCAATGGTTATTCTTCAGGGCTCTTAGCCCCATTTGCTTCTTGTCCGTAGTCGGACGCTCTACCGTTTTCAAGGTGATTTGGATCTTGTATATTATATCTGTATTCTTGACTCTTTGAGTCGCTGTTATATATATATCTGTTCTGTGGGTCCCATCGAGGACTGTTGTGTAATGTTATTACTTCGTTTTCCACCCGCACGAAAGTGCCTGGTGGGCACCTTTGAATCGTTTCTATGCGGGTTTTCGTGCATTGCATCGTCATCTTCATGCATTGTTTGCCAAAACTATTTTCGCAAAGCCCGATTTATTTTCCAAACGCCCCATCTTTATTCCAATGCAAAACCCCGGGTCTCCGGAATATTTTGTTTGTTGCTATCGGTCTGCGAAAGTTGCATTTAAATTAAATAAAAGAATTATATTGTTTTGGTGGGGCAGTCGAACGGGCCGAGTAGACCCGAACGACCACCCCTATTTTTTTAAAACGGTCCACCTAACCGCCCTGTTAAATCCTAGACCTACCCAGTTACCTACCCAGCCCACCCCCTCCACATCACCCTGGCCACTCCCCTCGCGCCACCTCACCTCTCCTCTCTCCCTTACCCACTCCCTGCCTGCCACATCACCCAACCCCTCTCTCCCTTCCCTCTCTCACCCATCCCACCTGCCCCACACAGACACACGCACTCACAGCACGCACTCCCCGCCCCAGAACCGCCCGCTCCCCATCCCTCGCCTGGCCCACTCCCACCAACGCCCCACCCCCGCTCGTCCCCTACCTCCCGCTCACGCCCTGCGCCTCCCGCGCCCCGCCGGAGCCCGCCTGCACCACCGCCGTCGCGCCGCTCAGCACCTCGCCGCCCCTCCCCCTCTCGCGCTCCCGCCTCCTCCGGCGAGCGCCGCACCCCGCCGCTCTCCACCGTCTCCGCCCCGCAGCCCCTCCCCAGGCTCCTCCCCGGCCGCGCAGCTGCTCCACCGCCTCCGCCGCTCGCAGCTCGCCGCCGGACCGCCCGTCTCCGCCTGCCAGTCGCCGGCTCCCCCCTCCGCCCGCGAGCGCCCACGCCGGGCCCCGCCACCGACGCCGCTCTGCTCCGCCGCTGCCCCAGGCTCCACCGCTCCGCGCGCCGCCCGTCCTGGCGAGCTCGCCGCTCCCCGTCGCCGGCCCCTCTCCCGCCCGCCGTCGCCTCCTCCCCGAGCGCGCCCACCTCGCCTCCCTCCGCCGCTCGCTGCACCGACCCCGTCTCCCCTCGCCGGCCGTCGGGCCTCCTCCTCCCCGTCGTCCTCCCCGCGCGTCACCGCTGCCAGCCGCGGCCCCCTCTCGTCGCTCTCTCGCTCGCGCCGTCGCCTCCAGCGTCTCCAACCTCGCCGCGGCCCCGCTACCCCTGCGTCGAGCTCGCCATGCCCGGCAGTGCGACGCCCCGCCACCGCCTTCTCGTCGGGCCCGCGAGCGTCGCCTCTTAATCGTGGACCGCCGCCGTCGGCCTCCCGTACCCGGCCCCGAGTGCCGCCTCTTTCCGGCCACCTCACGTCCAGCGAGCTCCTCCCGGTTGCCGCAGTCACCGTGGCCTTGATGTTTTCGTCCTCTGTTCATGTGTTGTTTCTAGTTCATCTTTGGCGCTGGAACACTAGGCCTTTGACGGGGAACCACAAGTACTCCTACAACTTTTCTGCTGAGCCAAAGGCGAACCCCGAAAACCTTGCCGAAGACCGAATCGAACCCTTGTAACCCAAGATCAGCCACAGGGATCTGGCGTCCCAGGCCAACTCGCTAAAATGCTTCGCATCGTCATGATCTTCCTCGGGCCTTCGACAAGGAATCGCCAAGATCGCCACTGGATGCGCCAAGCACTTCTTCACGGAATCGCCGAGATCCCCCGATGCCGCTAAGCTCTCCGTCGCAGATCAACAAGACCTTCTTCTTGGTACCTCGAGACCCCGAACCCGAAGAATCGCCGACAAGTACCGTTCCTACACCAAGATCCGCTTCCGAACACTTCGACCGAAGCCGAATCAAGATCTTCCCGGGACGCCAAGTACCCCTTCCCGGGCGCGCCAAGTTCGCCGAGACTCCCGTACCCGAGGACCCCAGATGCGACAAGTACTTCGGCCCGGATCTGACGACCGCGAACCCTGACGCCAAGACCGCCACCGGAACGCCAAGTTCTCCACTTTGAACGCCATGATCGTCGACATGACCCGAAGGCCGCGAATGCGACAAGAACGACACCGACCCGGAAGAACCCGACGCGCCCCGACACCAAACCAAGTCCTTCCCGGAGTCCGAGAACGTTTCCGCCGAACCCTGGACCCCGAGACCAACCCCGAACCCCGGAACCCCCAAGCTCGTCGGGACCCCCTAATGTGTGAATCCTTTCCGAAACCCTATTTGATAACATAATAACAACTTGATTGCATATTGAATTGTCATTCCGCATGCATAGCATTGGTTTGGGGGCCTTATGCCGATTCACCTAATAATTAAATATGGGGCCCATATGCGGGCAAATCTAGTCTCATATTGGCCTCATTTAAATTGGTGTAGCGAACCGGTACCATATTTTGGCCATGTTAAACAACATTTAATATACGGGGGTGTAAACAACTTGAACCATCTAATTAAATGTCGGGACCCCGGTTCCGCTTAATATGACCTAATTGCATCGCCTCTTTGCCATGCCATACATCATGCATGCATCATGCCGATCTTCTGTCGTTGTATTAAATCTTGCATCCGGTGTTTCTTCTAGTGTTTTGCTTCTTCGCGGATAAGGCCGTTGAGTTGATGTGAGCTTCGCCCCGATCTCCGGTTGAACCCTTCGTCATGTTTTCAGGCGAGCACCTCCCCCTTTCTACCTATCTTACTTTTCTAGCATTTACTTCCCTCCTGTTGATCTTTGCTATCTGTGTTGCGATGCTCTAGTTCTCGTTCCCGTGATATCCCCTGCAGCCATATATAGCCTTGGACACATCCTATTACCTGTTGTTTGGTAGATAGTTGGACCCGCGTGTCGTAGTCGCTTGCTCAAGTGTTTTGTGTGACGTCAAGCACCACCTTTGTTGGAGGATTGCCGCATGTTGACGTTGGAGATGATCATGGCTTTCATTATTGTATCACTTTAATTCCTGTTTAACAACTAAAATTGAATTAAGCAGAGGCATCGGTGGGTGATAGGTAAGATTTGGTTTCCGACCGCCCACTTGTGTCCCGTAGGACCCGAGTTCTTGACACCTGTTTCGAGATCGAGCGCGCTAACCACAGGTGGGGAGATATGGGCCCCCCATTGATAATTACCTGATTTCAAAGTATTGTACTGGGGGCCACAAGTAGTTTGGGGCTTTATTACTATCCTGTACTTATGCCATGCTTTACCGCTTTATTTACGATTGTGCGAGGTACTGCACACTGTACTGTTTTGGAAGCGGAATGTTTTCGCGGTATCGACAGTCCCCGTTTGGGGATCTGCTATCGTTTACAGCCATTGTCGCAAACCCTGAGTCCGTCTCGGAGACCGGCCGACTTCGTTGCGGGTGTACTTAGTGGGGTGGCCCCCCGTGCTTGCTTTGGGTCTGGGAACGTCGTGACCTAGGCCCCGCCGACATACCGATGGGTGTATGTTAACTGATCTGGCAAAAAGGGTCGAAGTGCCTGTGGATACTTTGGTGCACCCCTGCAGGGTTAAATCTTTTCGAGAAGCCGTGTCCGCGGTTATGGACGACTTGGAGCACAGTGCTTGATCATAGACAACTATAACTAAAGTTTATTGTTTTAAATTGACTTGTTTCCGATATGATTAGTAATCAGCTTCACTACAACGGAATGGCTAAATAAATGTATCAACAACTGCTGGGTTTTGGGTTTATCTCATGCTAAATGTATCTGACTAGTAATTGATGCCACTATAACGGAATGACTAACAAAAGTGCCCACTGCTTACTTTATCAGGACGATTATCTAAACCTGACTAGTAAAGTGCCACAACTATAACTGAATAATTAAAACTGCCAACTGTGTGAGTTCCTCGGTTGACTTCCTCGTTTGGTCTCGAGGGGGAAACGCCAGGATGGGTTTGATTGATGATAGTATCAGGTTGGATCCGAATAGGTCTTTCCCACCCCTCTCTGATAGCCGCCAGTTGTATCGAGTCTCTATAGGTTGTTTAGTGCTCGCTGCCGCTGCCGCTCAGTCCACCATACCTATGTAGGCGAGGACCGCCGAATTCTAGCCTCGCCGTGTACTGGCCTCAGTACTGACGCTCCTTCTTTTCCTTTGCCCTTTGTCGGCACCCCTTTTGTTTAAGCAGGTTTTGAGATCGACGCCGTTAGCAGGGTTACCCTTCCGGCTTGGCCTGGGCAGGGTTATGGACGCCATTGGTTATTCTTCAGGGCTCTTAGCCCCATTTGCATCTTGTCCGTAGTCGGACGCCCCATCGTTTTCAAGGTGATTTGGATCTTTGTACCGTATATTTGTATTCTTGACTCTTCGAGTCGCTGTTGTATATCTGTTCTGTGGGTCCCATCGAGGACTGTTGTGTAATGTTATTACTTTGATTTCCACCCGCACGAAAGTGCCTGGTGGGCACCTTCGAATCGTTTCTATGCGGGTTTGGCGAGTTTCGCTAAAACTTGCATAGGGCCGATTCTGAGGGTGTTACAGATTTGAGCAAAATTCGCCAAACCCGCATAGAAACGATTCAAAGGTGCCCACCAGGCACTTTCGTGCGGGTGGAAAACGAAGTAGTAACATTACACAACAGTCCTCGATGGGACCCACAGAACAGATATATATAACAACGACTCAGAGAGTCAAGAATACAGATATAATATACAAAGATCCAAATCACCTTGAAACCGATATAGCGTCCAGCTACGGACAAGATGCAAATGGGGCTAAGAGCCCTGAAGAATAACCAATGGCGTCCATAACCCTGCCCAGGCCAAGCCGGAAGGGTAACCCTGCTAACGGCGTCGATCTCAAACCTGCTTAACAAAAGGGGTGCCGACCAAGGGCAAAGCAGAAAAACAAAGAAGGAGCGTCAGTACTGAGGCCAGTACACGGCGAGGCTAGAATTCGGCGGTCCTCGCCTACATAGGTATGGTGGACTGAGCGGCAGCGGCAGCATGCACTAAACAACCTATAGAGACTCGATACAACTGGCGGCAATCAGAGAGGGGTAAGAAAGACCTATTCGGATCCAACCTGAAGCTAACACCAAACAAACCCGTCCTGGTATTTCCCCCTCGAGACCAAACGAGGAAGTCAACCGAGGAAATCACGCGGTTGGCAGTTTTACTTATTCAGTTATAGTTGCAGTAATTACTAGTCAGATATAGTTATTCATCCTGATAAAATAAGCAGTGGGCACTTTAGTTAATCATTCCGTTGTAGTTGCAACAATTACTAATCAGATACAGATAGCATGAGATAAGCCCAAAACCCAGCAGTTGTTGGTACTTTTATTCAGCCATTTCGTTGTAGTTGCAAGATTTACTAGTCAGGTACAATGGTCGCAAGCGACAATTCAAACAAGCAATTGTGGGCAGTATTATTTAGCCATTCCATTTTAGTGAAGCTGATTACTAGTCATTATAAAGTCAAATTTATAGCAATAAACTTTAGTTATGCTTGTCTATGGTCGAGATACTGTGCTCCAAGTCGTCCATAACCGCGGACACGGCTTTCAGAAAGATTTAACCCGGCCGGGGTGCACAAATAGCAACACACACACGATCAACCTCGGAAAAACCAAATCAAAACCCAACGAGGTCTTCACGACAGAGCAATCACAAGATTCAGAAATATTTCAGGGGGCCACCCCTTAAGTAGATCCCGCAACGGAGTAAGCAAGCTCCGAGACGGCCTCAAGGTCTGTGGGGACGGCTGTGAACGACTGGGAACCCAAAACTGGGCTTGTCGACACCGCGAAATCGTGCCACTATCCTAAACAGTACAGTGTGCTATCTGTCGCACAATCGTAAATAAAGCAGTAAAACATGGCATAAGTACAGGATCGTAAATAAAACCTCAAACTAGTTTGTGGCCCCAAGAAATAAGACGGAATCAAGCTCTGGCTAAGGGGGGCCCATACTCCCCATATGTGGATAGCGCGATAAATCAAGGAACAGGTATCAAGTACTCGGGGTCTTACGGGACACAAGTGGGCGTTCGGAAACCAAATATTATCTATCACCCACCGATGCCTATGCTTATTTCAATTTTAGTTGTTAAACAGAAATTAAAGTGACGATAAGTAAAGCTAGAATCATCTCCAACAACAACATGCGGCAATACATCAACAACTGTGGCATTTGATAACACGCAACATTACTTGAGCAAGCGACTACGACGCGCAAGTCCAACTATCTACCAAACAACAGGTAATAGGATGTGTCCAAGGCAATATGAGGCTGCAGGGAATATCACGGGTACGGAAAACTAAAGCATCGCAACACAGATAGCAATAGATCAACAGGAGGGGAAATAAATACTATAAAAGTAAGATAGGTAGAAAGGGGGAGATGCTCGCCTGAAAACATTGTCGAAGGTCAACCGAAGATCGGGGCGAAGCTCACATCAACTCAACGGCCTTATCCGCGAAGAAGCAAAACACTAGAATGAACACCGGATGCAATATTTAATACAACGGCAGAAGATCGGCATGATGCATGTATGATGTATGGCATGGCCAGGTGCGATGCAATTAGGTCATATTAAGTGGAACCGGGGTCCCGACATTTAATTAGGTGGTTCAAGTTATTTAGATACCCCGCAATTTAATGTTGTCTTAACATGGCAAAAGATAACACCGGGTTCGCTACACAAATTTAAATGAGGCCGGTATGAGACTAGATTTGCCCGCATATGGGCCCCATATTTAATTATTAGGTGAATCGGCAAAAGGCCCCCAAACCACAAATATGCATGCGAGTATGACAATTCAATATGCAATCAAGTTGTCATGTTATAAAATAGGGTTCGAGGAAAAGGGGTCACACATCAGAGGGGGCTCGACGATCTTGGGTTCCGGGGTTCGGGGTCAGGGTCCAGGGTTCGACGGGGACGTTCTCGGCGGAAGCGTTCACGGGTTTCTGGGGTAGATCTTGGCGCATCCGGGGTCTCGATGTCCGGGGAGCAGAACTTGGGTCGGCGTTGGGGCGCATCGGACTCGTCAACGCGAAGGTCTTGCCAGGTCCCACGGGGTCGGTCTTGCCGTTGCGAGGGTCTTGATGGGTCCGCGCCATCGCGTCGGTCTCGGCATCCGGGGGCGTCGGGTCATGGCGTCTGTGAGGGAGTACTTGTCGCATCCGGGTCGGCGAACTTGGCGTTCCGGGGGAAGTTCTCGGGGTTCCGGCGGTAGATCTTGGTATCGGGGTCTTCGGGTTCACGCGGTGCCGGTCTCTGAGCTCGACGAGGGTTGGGCGGCGCTGCAGGGGTCCTCACGGGGGCGCGCTGGAGGACGAGGGAGCGACCCTGGCTGCGTGCGGGCCCGCAGGGAACGGCTCGGTGGAGGGGCCCACCTGGCGGCGGCGGAACGCGGGAGAGGCAGGCGCGGCGGCGGCGGAGCGCTGTGCTGGGAGGAGCGGGCTTGGCGGGTGGCGAGAGGCGGACACGGTCGCTGGGGACGCGGGGTCGCCGGGGCGCGGCCGTGCGGGCTCCGGCGGCGGAGGAGCGGCGCCGCGCGGCGGGGAGGTGCGGTGCTCGGGGCGAGTGGCGGCGCGGGGCCGTGGGCGGGCTCGGGCGGCGACTGGGGCGGAGCTCGGGCAGACCGGAGGGGCTCGGGGCGAGCCGGCGACGCGGAGGCGGCGCGCCTGGCGCGCGGGCCGGCGAGGCGGCGCACGGGAGGAGCGAGGCGGCGGTGCTTGGGGGTCGGGGCGGTGCACGGCGGAGGCGGCGGGGTAGGCTAGGAGGCGCGCGTCGGGGAAGAGAGCATGCGGGGCCGGTGGCGAGGGGTGCGCGACGCGGCGGACGCGGCCGCGCGTCGGCGGGGAGAGCCGGAGGGAGCGGCGGCGGGGCCTGGGGGTTGCGGGGCTGGGCGTGCGCTCGAGGGAAGAAGACGCTGCGGGGGAGGAGGCTGGTGCGCGTGGGGGGGACAGGTGGGTCCCGCGGGGGCCCAGGGGGGTGGCTCGGTCTGGGGAGACCGACTGCGGCTGGCGAGCGGGCCCGGGTAGGGGCGGCGCGCTGCGGCGATGAGGGGGCGGGGCGGCGAGCAGGGAAGGTGGAGAGGAGGGAGGCTCTGGGGAGGGAGAAGGAGAGGAACGCGAGGCAGAGAGCTAGAGGAGGAAGACAGACACGGGGGAGGAAGGGGTCGTGGGGAGCGGGGGCGCGTGGGGGAGGTGGGTCCCGCGCGCGGCCAGGGGGAGGCTGTGGCCAGGTGGGCCGGGGCTGCTGTGGTGGGGACGGGGCGGGCCAGGGGTAGCGGGGTAGGTGGTTGAATGGGTGAGGTGGGGGTGGCGTGTAGTGTGTGCGTGAAGGCCGGTAGACAGAGAGGGAAAGAGGGATGGGGTGAGGGAGTGGGGGTTGGGTGATGTGGCAGAGGGTAATTGGTTGAGGGAGATGGGAGAGATGAGGTGGCGAGGTTTGATTGGCCAGAGTGATGTGGCCAGATGGTTGGGTAGAGTTCCAGGTGGGTTTAGGATTAGATACAGGTGGCCCGATTTAAAACCTGGGGCGGTCGTTCGGGTCTACTCGGCCCGTTCGACTGCCCCGCAAACAATTTAATATTTTGTTTAATTCTAAAACGCAACGTTTTGAAAAAACATAGCCGACAACGAAATAATCCGGAGGCCCGGGGTTTGAATTTGAAAACAAGACAGGGTGTTTGGAAAATAAATCGGGCTTGCGAAAATAGTTTTAATGCAAGCAATGCATGATGATGACGATGCAATGCACAAATTCAACGCGATTTTCTAGTAGTGGTTTTGCGGGATGCCACAATTCGACACCACTAACAAGGGATCTCGCCCTCGAGATCCGCCTCATGGTACCGGAAGGAAGGTCGGCGATCTGCGTCTTCTCGCTTCGTGTAGATCTTCGCGACACCACTAACAAGGGGTCGTTGTCCCTGATCGTCGAGAGAGCACTCCGGATAAACAACGGACGAAGTTAAAGGTAAGGCCACCTCTAACTTCCATGGAAGGAGTAAAATTGCATCGATCCACCATTCAATGTACATAAGCGAATGATAAGAGTAGTGGTATGGTCGCGACTCCATCCCGCACTCAAAGCATTACCCTGTACACGAATAGACAGATTATGCAATCAACCCTGTCTTGTTTTCAAATTCAAACCCCGGGCCTCCGGATTATTTCGTTGTCGGCTATGTTTTTTCAAAACGTTGCGTTTTAGAATTAAACAAAATATTAAATTGTTTGCGGGGCAGTCGAACGGGCCGAGTAGACCCGAACGACCGCCCCAGGTTTTAAATCGGGCCACCTGTATCTAATCCTAAACCCACCTGGAACTCTACCCAACCATCTGGCCACATCACTCTGGCCAATCAAACCTCGCCACCTCATCTCTCCCATCTCCCTCAACCAATTACCCTCTGCCACATCACCCAACCCCCACTCCCTCACCCCATCCCTCTTTCCCTCTCTGTCTACCTGCCTTCACGCACACACTACACGCCACCCCCACCTCACCCATTCAACCACCTACCCCGCTACCCCTGGCCCGCCCCGTCCCCACCACAGCAGCCCCGGCCCACCTGGCCACAGCCTCCCCCTGGCCGCGCGCGGGACCCACCTCCCCCACGCGCCCCCGCTCCCCACGACCCCTTCCTCCCCCGTGTCTGTCTTCCTCCTCTAGCTCTCTGCCTCGCGTTCCTCTCCTTCTCCCTCCCCAGAGCCTCCCTCCTCTCCACCTTCCCTGCTCGCCGCCCCGCCCCCTCATCGCCGCAGCGCGCCGCCCCTACCCGGGCCCGCTCGCTAGCCGCAGTCGGTCTCCCCAGACCGAGCCACCCCCTGGGCCCCCGCGGGACCCACCTGTCCCCCCACGCGCACCAGCCTCCTCCCCCGCAGCGTCTTCTTCCCTCGAGCGCACGCCCAGCCCCGCAACCCTCAGGCCCCGCCGCCGCTCCCTCCGGCTCTCCCCGCCGACGCGCGGCCGCGTCCGCCGCGTCGCGCACCCCTCGCCACCGGCCTCGCATGCTCTCTTCCCCGCCGCGCGCCTCCTAGCCTACCCCGCCGCCTCCGCCGTGCACCGCCCCGACCCCCAAGCACCGCCGCCTCGCTCCTCCCGTGCGCCGCCTCGCCGGCCCGCGCGCCAGGCGTGCCGCCTCCGCGTCGCCGGCTCGCCCCGAGCCCCTCCGGTCTGCCCGAGCACCGCCCCAGTCGCCGCCCGAGCCCGCCCGCGGCCCCGCGCCGCCGCTCGCCCCGAGCACCGCACCTCCCCGCCGCGCGGCGCCGCTCCTCCGCCGCCGGAGCCCGCACGGCCGCGCCCCGGCGACCCCGCGTCCCCAGCGACCGTGTCCGCCTCTCGCCACCCGCCAAGCCCGCTCCTCCCAGCACAGCGCTCCGCCGCCGCCGCGCCTGCCTCTCCCCGCATTCCGCCGCCGCCAGGTGGGCCCCTCCACCGAGCCGTTCCCTGCGGGCCCGCACGCAGCCAGGGCCGCTCCCTCGTCCTCCAGCGCGCCCCCGTGAGGACCCCTGCAGCGCCGCCCAACCCTCGTCGAGCTCAGAGACCGGCACCGCGTGAACCCGAAGACCCCGATACCAAGATCTACCGCCGGAACCCCGAGAACTTCCCCCGGAACGCCAAGTTCGCCGACCCGGATGCGACAAGTACTCCCTCACAGACGCCATGACCCGACGCCCCCGGATGCCGAGACCGACGCGATGGCGCGGACCCATCAAGACCCTCGCAACGGCAAGACCGACCCCGTGGGACCTGGCAAGACCTTCGCGTTGACGAGTCCGATGCGCCCCAACGCCGACCCAAGTTCTGCTCCCCGGACATCGAGACCCCGGATGCGCCAAGATCTACCCCAGAAACCCGTGAACGCTTCCGCCGAGAACGTCCCCGTCGAACCCTGGACCCTGACCCCGAACCCCGGAACCCAAGATCGTCGAGCCCCCTCTGATGTGTGACCCCTTTTCCTCGAACCCTATTTTATAACATGACAACTTGATTGCATATTGAATTGTCATACTCGCATGCATATTTGTGGTTTGGGGGCCTTTTGCCGATTCACCTAATAATTAAATATGGGGCCCATATGCGGGCAAATCTAGTCTCATACCGGCCTCATTTAAATTTGTGTAGCGAACCCGGTGTTATCTTTTGCCATGTTAAGACAACATTTAATTGCGGGGTATCTAAATAACTTGAACCACCTAATTAAATGTCGGGACCCCGGTTCCACTTAATATGACCTAATTGCATCGCACCTGGCCATGCCATACATCATACATGCATCATGCCGATCTTCTGTCGTTGTATTAAATATTGCATCCGGTGTTCATTCTAGTGTTTTGCTTCTTCGCGGATAAGGCCGTTGAGTTGATGTGAGCTTCGCCCCGATCTTCGGTTGACCTTCGACAATGTTTTCAGGCGAGCATCTCCCCCTTTCTACCTATCTTACTTTTATAGTATTTATTTCCCCTCCTGTTGATCTATTGCTATCTGTGTTGCGATGCTTTAGTTTTCCGTACCCGTGATATTCCCTGCAGCCTCATATTGCCTTGGACACATCCTATTACCTGTTGTTTGGTAGATAGTTGGACTTGCGCGTCGTAGTCGCTTGCTCAAGTAATGTTGCGTGTTGTCAAATGCCACAGTTGTTGATGTATTGCCGCATGTTGTTGTTGGAGATGATTCTAGCTTTACTTATCGTCACTTTAATTTCTGTTTAACAACTAAAATTGAAATAAGCAGAGGCATCGGTGGGTGATAGATAATATTTGGTTTCCGAACGCCCACTTGTGTCCCGTAAGACCCCGAGTACTTGATACCTGTTCCTTGATTTATCGCGCTATCCACATATGGGGAGTATGGGCCCCCCTTAGCCAGAGCTTGATTCCGTCTTATTTCTTGGGGCCACAAACTAGTTTGAGGTTTTATTTACGATCCTGTACTTATGCCATGTTTTACTGCTTTATTTACGATTGTGCGACAGATAGCACACTGTACTGTTTAGGATAGTGGCACGATTCCGCGGTGTCGACAAGCCCAGTTTTGGGTTCCCAGTCGTTCACAGCCGTCCCCACAGACCTTGAGGCCGTCTCGGAGCTTGCTTACTCCGTTGCGGGATCTACTTAAGGGGTGGCCCCCTGAAATATTTCTGAATCTTGTGATTGCTCTGTCGTGAAGACCTCGTTGGGTTTTGATTTGGTTTTTCCGAGGTTGATCGTGTGTGTTGCTATTTGTGCACCCCGGCCGGGTTAAATCTTTCTGAAAGCCGTGTCCGCGGTTATGGACGACTTGGAGCACAGTATCTCGACCATAGACAAGCATAACTAAATTTTATTGCTATAAATTTGACTTTATAATGACTAGTAATCAGCTTCACTAAAATGGAATGGCTAAATAATACTGCCCACAATTGCTTGTTTGAATTGTCGCTTGCGACCATTGTACCTGACTAGTAAATCTTGCAACTACAACGAAATGGCTGAATAAAAGTACCAACAACTGCTGGGTTTTGGGCTTATCTCATGCTATCTGTATCTGATTAGTAATTGTTGCAACTACAACGGAATGATTAACTAAAGTGCCCACTGCTTATTTTATCAGGATGAATAACTATATCTGACTAGTAATTACTGCAACTATAACTGAATAAGTAAAACTACCAACCGCGTGAGTTCCTCGGTTGACTTCCTCGTTTGGTCTCGAGGGGGAAATACCAGGACGGGTTTGTTTGGTGTTAGCTTCAGGTTGGATCCGAATAGGTCTTTCTTACCCCTCTCTGATTGCCGCCAGTTGTATCGAGTCTCTATAGGTTGTTTAGTGCATGCTGCCGCTGCCGCTCAGTCCACCATACCTATGTAGGCGAGGACCGCCGAATTCTAGCCTCGCCGTGTACTGGCCTCAGTACTGACGCTCCTTCTTTGTTTTTCTGCTTTGCCCTTGGTCGGCACCCCTTTTGTTAAGCAGGTTTGAGATCGACGCCGTTAGCAGGGTTACCCTTCCGGCTTGGCCTGGGCAGGGCTATGGACGCCATTGGTTATTCTTCAGGGCTCTTAGCCCCATTTGCATCTTGTCCGTAGCTGGACGCTATATCGGTTTCAAGGTGATTTGGATCTTTGTATATTATATCTGTATTCTTGACTCTCTGAGTCGTTGTTATATATATCTGTTCTATGGGTCCCATCGAGGACTGTTGTGTAATGTTACTACTTCGTTTTCCACCCGCACGAAAGTGCCTGGTGGGCACCTTTGAATCGTTTCTATGCGGGTTTGGCGAATTTTGCTCAAACTTGCATAGGTCCGATTTTGAGGGTGTTACACCTTATATGGACAATGTCTCAATAGGGGGATCCGAAACCTTTCCGTCCACCTTTGGTGAAAAAGACAAATTCCTGCCGAATCGGTAGGAAGTGGGTCAGATATGAACTACAAGTACATGATCCGATGCTCATGTTTTTTTACAAAAATCAGTTTTAGGTTCACAATATACTATTTTATCAAAGAATCCAATGCAAGTTTAGCGAGGCTCAGCCCCGAGCTAACAATCTTCATGCCCGCCGTTTGACAAAGTTTAACGATAGTTTAAAACGGGCATAAAAAATTCAAAAACAATTGAAACAATGCGAAACCTTCGCGTGGTGTCATATTATGTGACATAGTTATAAGGAAAAATATCAAACTTGATATATTGATTATGTCTCAAAAAACCTTCATAAAATGACCTATCTCATTCGAGGTTTCTTGGCTTTCGGGTCAAATGACCAATGTTATGGCTAGAATCAAGGCATAGTTTGTGATAATGTGCCCATATTGTGCATACACATGCATCATGGGATGGCAAACAATGTTGCAGAAGGAAGTTTTCCTTTTCGTCGTACCAAAAATCAATTTTCCATTTTTCGAGCATAAAAACGGATGATTTTGTGAAGCAACAATCAAATGGCTAATTCAAAATGCTACCACCACATTTTACAAAAATACTATACCACCTTATATAGACAATGTCCCAACAGGGGGATCCGAAACCTTTCCGTCCACCTTTGGTGAAAAGGACAAATTCCTGCCGAATCGGTAGGAAGTGGGTCAGATATGAACTACGGGTACATGATCCGATGCTCATGTTTTTTTATAAAAATCATTTTTGGGTTCAAAATATGCTATTTTATAAAAAATCCAATGCAAGTTTGGCGAGGCTCGGCCCCAAGCTAAGAATCTTCATGCCCGTCGTTCGACAAAGTTTGACGATAGTTTAAAACGGGCATAAAAATTCAAAAACGATCGAAACAATGCAAAACCTTCGCGTGGTGTCATATTATGTGACATAGTTATAAGGAAAAATATCAAAATTGATATATTGATTATGTCTTAAAAAACCTTCACAAAATGACCTCATTCGAGGTTTCTTGGCTTTCTGGTCAAATGACCAATGTTATGGCAAGAATAAAGGCATATTTTATGATAATGTGCCTATATTGTGCATACACATGTATCATGGGATGGCGAACAATATTGCAGGAGGAAGTTTTCCTTTTCGTCGCACCAAAAATCCATTTCCCATTTTTCGAGCACAAAAAACGGATGGTTTTGTGAAGCAACCACCAAATGTCTAATTCAAAATGCTACCATCATATTTTACAAAAATACTATACCACCTTATATGGACAATATCCCAACAGGGGATCCGAAACCTTTCCGTCCACCTCTTGTGAAAAAGACAAATTGCTGCAGAATCGGTAGGAAGTGGGTTAGATATGAACTACAGGTATATCATACGATGCTCATGTTTTTTTACAAAAAACATTTTTAGGTTCACAATATTCTATTTTATCAAAGATTCAATGCAAGTTTGGCGAGGCTCGGCCCCGAGCTAAGAATCTTCATGCCCGCCGTTCGACAAAGTTTGACGATAGTTTAAAACGGGCATAAAAAATTCAAAAACGATCGAAAAAATGCGAAACCTTCGCGTGGTGTCATATTATGTAACATAGTTATAAGGAAAAATATCAAACTTAATATATTGATTATGTCTTAAAAAATCTTCATAAAATGACCTATCTCATTCAAGGTTTCTTGACTTTCGGGTCAAATGACCAATGTTATGGCTAGAATCCAGGCATAGTTTGTGATAATGTACCCATCTCTATCTCTATCTCTACTACTTATAAAAGCACCAACATGTTGGGATACAATTAATCTCAACCATTAACCGGTGATAATCAAACGGTGGAAAACGCTCCGGTGTTGAGCTACTCAACACGGATTCAAATCCCGCATCGCAAGACACCCGATCTAGAAAAAAATCACGCTAATCTCGGATGAAACAGAAAATTGCCTAATCCTCGACCGTCGTCGCCCGTCGCTTTTTCCCGTGTTCCCACCCGTCATGCCGCTTGCCGCCCGCCTTCCTCTCCCATGACTGTTACAACTAGCCCGCTCTCCCTGCACGACCACGCTCTGATTCATCCTCCTCTCGGCATCGAACGCGTGTCGCTCGCTATAATTCATCCACCACCGAACCAGCCACCGCCGTTTGACCGCATCCCCCAATCCTTCCCGTGCAGCCCTGCCTTGCCACTTCCACGCGAGCCGCTGTCCCCATGAGAGCCCTGTGTCGCCGTCGCTTGCATCCGTGCCTCGCTCTGCCATGCAAGCTCGGAGTCCTACAGAACTAGGGTACTTCCAACAGCGGCACAACACTGCTCTTCTCGCCATTGGGATTGCCAGCTGAGAGAAGGAACGATACGGCTTGCTCCAGGTCTTCAATCACCGGACACCAGTGCGGCAGTGCCCGGCTGGACGCTGACAAAGACCATCACCGATCTCTCGGCGGATAGGTTAGATCTGATAAATTTCAATGTTTTAAGGAGTTGAGTTTCCTGAAGGAGTAGATGTGAGAACAAAAGCTTAAACTTAGAACTTTAGAAGGATCTACACCAATTACTACATATATGAAAGCGATGCAGTTCAGCCGCTCGTTTAGGGTGCCAAATCAGAATTCGTACTGTAGATGCGCACATCTACACCTCTACAGTAACCACACATGAACAGTACGTCCATATTTTTCTACACTTCTACAGTAACCACGCATGTACAGTACGTCCATATTTTTCCCACTTTACAAATCGGTCACGCCGATGGATGTTGATCGGTTCTTTTCTGGAAGACTCCACGCGCCGCTTAGATTCACTTTATGGATAGAGCCCCCCCAACTCCCTTCCCCGCCACCGGCGCCTCCCCTAGCTCTTCTTCCTCCAGGAGCCATGGCTCAGTTGGGGCCAAGCTCCTCCTACCCCGTCTCCAAGCACTTGCGCTTGCTGCCTCCCCTGCCTTTCCGTCAACGTAGGACAGCTTTTTGAGAGGATGAGGATGACGAAGGTACGAATGGCGGGTTCTCTGTGTCAACGCCGGCAGGGAGGCTGATTTCGTAAATCTCCAGTCCCGCTGGTCCGACTGGTTACAATTTTTGGTTGCTTCTTCCATAGGAGGCGGATCTTCCAATTTCAGATTTTCCCCGTCTAATGCACTCAAAGACCCTATTATGTGTTTGTGGATATGAATACTGTTATTTGTTCGAGGGATCAGCATGCCAAGTAGGATTATTTAGCGGCTCCATGCTTCTCTTCTTTGGCATGTGCATCCTGGTAGACCTGGGATTATGGAAAAAATGGATTTTATGTTTACTGCCTACTGCTGATTTTAGAGGTACGATCCTTCAAGTTTTAAGGGGCATGTCAGATCAGTCTACCGGTTCTTCATAAATCTGAGGTCGTGGCTTACTCACTCCATTATTATGTGTAATTGGTGATCTTAGGATGTAGCACTCCCGGTTTTCTCTCTCTTGCCTTCTCTCTCTCACCGAATAATGGGTGCAGCAAGAAGAAGACGTGCACATCGACGACGGCCCCGGTCGCCCGAGAGTGGAGCGGCTAAAGGGATGGAGGTGGCCGCAACACCAGGTGAGGTCGACCACAATTTTCCCCACCATCCGCGTCCGTTCCATCTTTTCCCCACCATCCGCATTTGTTCCATCTAAGCAGAAGCACAAGATAGGTGGGAGGTACGACACCACGACGAGTCCGCCGACCACCAGCGTGGGAACTCCACTATCCAGCTGACCTATTCCTCATTTCTTCTCGCTGCTCTACCTCCTTCCCATCATCTGGTCTTCTTTCTGTCCTCTTCTACTATCCTTTCTAAGTTCAGTCGAGTGGATAGATCTTCTATTTTCCTTCTTCAGTTCAGTCAAGTGGATATCACCGGTTCACCACAACGATGTTTTTCATTTGATTCATTTTAGGTTTGCTATTTGAATCCCACGGCAGTGCAGACACATGAAATCTTGCAACGTCTCTCTTGGACAGGACAGGTTCCAGTATCCACACAAACTATCACTGATAATGGGCATGCGCTGATTTTTCTGTTTTAGATGAAAACTACAGAGAGCAAAGAGGTAGATAATTTTTTATTCACCTTTGCATTTTCTTGAAAAGAAGTCGTCATTTTTTTTTGAGAAATGATTAATTCGCATATTCTCCTTTTCGTGTTATTATGATTCATATGTTCAGTTTGCATGCTATTTACAATAAAGTAGTATTCCGCTTCTATACCTTATCTGGACCAATTCTGATTAGATAGATATTGTCAATTTGCAGTACTGAATTTTTTTATACCATGAGATATTGAATTGGGTGTATTAACATGATGTCAAAACGAATCAAGATAAGGGGATTGAGGAGATTCTGCATTCTGTATGCTAAAAGAGTGTTTGTTAATGTTGAGTGCTTCTATTTTTTCCTTTCTTTTTGCCAATTTCATGTAGCTAATGATCATCTGTGTATGTAGTCAAAGGTGATCGAGGAGCAGATCAGGATGGGACATTAGAAATACAGGATTGTACAGATGGATGGCTGACAAACAAGTAAATTGTTTTATTGAGCAATGTCGTGGCTTACTATGTCTATTTTTCAATAGATGTTTCCCGCACTACCATGCTAGGGTTGTTAGATGGTTTGGATCTAATTAACGGAGTTCATGGCGGAACATTAGTCCTTTATTATTAAGTCTTCCTTAAGTAGAGACCATGGATTGTTTTTGGGCAATGCTTGGGTTCTCGCTTACTTTGCAATGTTTCTCTCTGGTTTTTCAGTGCTTTTTGATTGAGAATATTTTTTTTGCAAGCAGCATTCAAGGCAGCATATACTCTCATCCTTCTGCTGCAACTGAAGAGTTCTAAATATTAATTTGTTTGCAAGCAGTGTGCAAGACAGTGATATGCTCTCATCACTCAGAGTTGCGATAGAAGAATTCTAATCACTTAGTAGGTTGGTATGTCCTGATTAAAACCTTTTAAATTATTATTTTATTTGACAATTTTAGTTTTAGAGCATTAAAGTTTATGGGTACCTCAAGAAACTATTTGGCAACATCTTCTGAGTGCAAAATAATTAATGCTAACTTGCACTTGCTTGCAAAATTTGTTAACTTAACTTTTGTACTCACCATTAGTTGAATATCTTTTGGTATCCCTCACTAGAAATTGTCATCGGTCCGTCCCCTCCCATCTCCTAATGAGTCCCCTACAAATTTAGCCCCTTCCTTGATGAATTCATGTTTAATGCTTACTTGCAGACCATAGAAGTCCTCCTATTCACGTACTTCATGAGTACCGTTGCTTTACTACATTTTGCATGATGCAGACCTGCTTGGCTGGTGTTTGGGGACCTGGTTCATTTTTTTTTTCTATAATTACATCCTATGTTCATGCATATGATTTCATGGTGTGTGTTTACCCTTTATGTCGGTTTCATCTATGTAAGACACTGCCCTTGCAATTGGCATTATTTCTTACATCCTGGTTGACCTTTGTATTTCATTTTTGTTTGCTTTGCTGCCATTCCCATTTTTTAGTTTTTTAGCCTTTCCTAGGTATTACAAGGGAATGTTCCTTATATTCTTTCTAGTATATCATGACCTTACTTGGGAAAAAAACCTGTTTGGAATCTTACCATATGTACTTATAGGCAAGCTAAGTAGCCTTTCAAATAAATCCTCGAATGTTCTTGGTGATGCATATATCAATTGCAGCACAATTGATCACTTATAGTACACTAACATTCGATTTCTATTTTCTTAAAATATACTACATGGTATTAGGTGGATGCGCAGTAGTCAATATTGACTTACCTGCATATTTCAATTAAGTCATCTGGATAACTTATTCACCAAGCAGTTCCGATTCTTATTCAGTAGTTTCTCATAGGCTGGGTGCTCATTGTTTGTTTATTTGTTTTTATCTGTCATCTCACAGGTGACATGTTGCAACTTGCAGGTACGAGTGCCATCTCTAAGCATACTACCGTCAATCGTTGACAAGCTCTTACTTTTACTTGATTAGTTAAGTTGGGAAAGACCAGTTAAGGTTGTGAAATACTATGATCCTACTTCGAAAGCTCCAAATGCTTAATTATGTCTCCAATTTGCTTCAGGGACGCCAAGCTATTCATTCAACCTATTCCCTTAGCTATCTTAGCACATAATTGTTTTGACAGCTATTTTTATTTTAAACTGAACTCTAGCATTAATGATTTATTACGTGTGTTGAAAACACCCTTTCTTCTAATCTATTTTTAGTATCATCATCTCAAACAATGGGAGCTAAACCTTGCCTTTTTGTAGTTATCGTTACCATCAATGGAGATTGTAACATTTCAGTATTTATTTGTACCATTTCCAAGGTTAATACGAGCATATGTGAACATAAGTTGTTTTTTACCATGCAGCAGACTGGTTTCACATAAGTATAGAAAGAGCGAGATGGCCATGATTAAAGAAAATAAGAAAAAGCTGAAGTACCGAGTACATATTTACTGAGATACTCTCTTAATCCCTATGTTTCAAAATATAAGATGTTTTAGGTTTGTGAAGAAAATGTATCTAGAATTGTTTTAGTGTGTAGATTCACTCCAAATCTGAGTGAACCTACATAATAAAAGTAGTATAAAATTAGTCTAGGTATATTTGCTTTACAAGGCTAAAACATCTTATATTTTGAAACGTAGGGAGTATTATTTTACTACATTAGGCTACAGACTCACTACTGCTTAACAACACTGCCTTATATCCTTTGCAACCATTGATATCATGGCCATCTCGCTCTTCCAATACTTATGTGAACGCATTCTCGTGTCAAGCTGTAGTAATCTGCAGAAGATTCAGTAGAAGCAAAATAGCATGGCCCGAATATGTGTCAATGACATAACATTTCATAATCTCTCCAGCCCATATTAATTGACTTTGATTTGTCAAATTTTGGATGAACCTATATACTAAATAGTGTCTATATTCATCCAAATTTTGACAAATCAAAATCAATTAGAGTATGTACAAGTGCAAATGATTCAACACGGGTGCGGCGTGTCGTCGCGCCTTATTCCCTAGTAATAATGTTAATGGGCTGGAGTTTTAGATTCCTTCTTACTCTTCGTGAAACTTTTGGAGCTTCTTGATTGCAGGTTGATTAGATATACTGCTACAAGTTCAGGCCAAGCAATCTGCTAATGGAATGCACTTGTCTTTTGGACCTATGGTAAATGGATGCAAGCAGAGAACGAAAAGAACGCTTCAATATTGGGAATTTGATCTACCTTGTCCTCTTATATATTTCATATGAAAGATTGAAGAAACACTGACCGAAGGCTACCCCTAATGGAAACTCAGTTGTTATTTTGTGAGTAATACATTTGTATTATAGTAGTGGGAACACTATTATTTCTCAGCAGACTACGGCTGTCAAACTTGATGATATCCTGATTAAACATATAATTGTAGAATGATATCTTCAAAAGTAAACGGAAATGTGTACCATAAACAGCTTGAATGGTAAAGTATCCTAAGAAAATTCCCTGACTAATGTCGTCGTTCCTGTTGGTTCAGGTACCCATGTTTTCTTTGTTTATATAGATTGATCATGTGTACAATTAGTAATGCACCAAACACTAAGCAATGCTTTCTTCTTAGATCTTGGATGCCTTCATGCATGTAGCAGATAGTAGCCGCTATCTCTCTACTATACATGCATTTCATTATCAAAACATTAATATTGTATTTCACCATGCATAATTTGTTTGATCTTCACATTGATTATCATGTCAACTGATGTGGATTCATGTCCATGCTGGACCAAACTGAAGATAGATGCTGAGGTGAATGAAGCTACGGGTATTTCAGTCATATACATGTTGTGGTGGAGTTTATGACACTACTCCACTACTAGAATCTACATGCATCTCTCGAGGAGGACCGGCTTATCTAGAATCTACATGCTGCTCATACAAGTCAATTTGGCAAGAGAATCTACATGCAACTCTTTAGGAGGTAATCGAATACAAGTGAAATTGGCAAGAGATCAAATTCTGCAAGATCAAAGAATACTGTAGTTATGATTTCATAGCTCTTGGTATGAAAACTTTGTGTTCTTGCATACCCACCTAGATTAATTAATGTCTCTATGCATGTATTTTCATATAGAAATTTACATGTAGCCTGTATTGAGAAGTAATATATGCATACATGCACCGTAAATGATTCAGCTCAATAAGACTTCCACAGTAAAGACGTGCATTGCACGGGCATACTTACTAGTATTGTATATACACATGCATCATGGGATGACGAACAATGTTGCAGGAGGAAGTTTTCCTTTTCGTCGCACCAAAAAACCATTTCTTATTTTCCGAGCACAAAAAACGGACGGTTTTGTGAAACAACCACCAAATAACTAATTCAAAATGCTACCACCACATTTTACAGAAACACTATATCACCTTATATGGACAATGTCCCAACAGGGATACGAAACCTTTCTGTCCACCTCTGGTAAAAAAGATAAATTTCTGCCGAATCGGTAGGAAGTGGGTCAGATACGAACTACAGGTACATGATTCGATGCTCATGTTTTTTATCATTTTTAGGTTCACAATATGCTATTTTATCAAAGATCCAATGCAAGTTTTCCTTTTCATCGCACACAAAAGACATTTTTCATTTTCCGAGCGCAAAAAGGAGGATTCTCTGAAGCAACCACCAAATAGCTAATTTAAAAACGAAGGGTTTGTGATTAGTTGATATGGATATCATATTTGGATTCCTCTCATTTTTCTTATCAATTTAAACATATTATTTGTCGAATTCCGATTTACGGATTTAAATATATTAATTGTTCCATATTAAATATAAAAATACAAAAAAGTAAAATTATTATATTTTTATTTGAATTCAAAAATATTTTTTACTTATTCATTAATGTTTACTTAAATAATTGTTTGTAATTTTAAAAATACAAACATGTGACATGATGATATAAGAGTTAATATGATTGATATCATAATATTGACAACAATGTATGAATTATTTTGTGGAAACAGATTATGAAGGAATGAGGAAGTTAAGCGTGCTAGAGCTAGAGTAGTATTAGGATGGGTGACCGGCCGAAAAATTTGACCAAGACTGCAATTTAATTAAATATTTAGTGTAATAATTAGTATTAAAAATGTTCAAAGTGAGAGATTAACGAGTCAAACAATTCAAAAATTGAGGGATTTTAAAAAAAATGTTTTTTCAACATGCCGATAAGCTATGCCGACGGCCGCTGCGCCGAGGGCATCATATGCCGACGGCATTTTGATACGCCAACGGCCTCTACATGCTCCGTCAAGGAAGACCTTTGCCGAGGAGGCTACGCCGAGATCAGCCGTCGGCGTACCATACGCTGAGGGCATTTTGGCCTACGCCGACGGCTTTTTGCCCTCGGCGTAGCGCGCGTCCTGTAGTGAGCCTAGAACTGATGAACTCATTCCTGGAAAAAGCTGAAATTCTAATCCCGCCGACCTGGTCTATCAGCTTCACATGCATCTTTGATCAATAAATCAAGTCCCAGACATCTGCAGACCTCTGTAGCTCGTGGGCATTCAAATAAAAGATGCTTAATATCTTCAGCTCCTTGTGCAAATCAGACATTGCACACTGATTTTGATGTGCCGATGTGCTAACACGGCACACACATGAATTGTTCCATGCATAGCTCTCCAAACGAATATTCTTATCTTAGCAGGGATGTGCATAGACCATATCACACCCCATAAGGGATGTGGTTTGGACCTACCTTGTTGTTGTCTGTGATCCAATCTTCCACCAAAATTTGCTTCCCTTTCGGCGTAATATGCAGTTTTGATCGTGAATATGCCCGTCTTCGTCAAACTCCAGGCCACAAAATCCGACATTCCAAAATACGGTAAAGGAATTGCCAAAACCCTCTTTGCATCAATAGGCCAAAAAGTTTGGTTATCCAAATTCTCATTAAATTGATTAGTAACCGAATCAATCAAGTCACATACCTTTGAGATAAGATTGATGATTTTCCTTGCTGAGAAATTCGGAATCCACTCATCTGTCCATGTATCTATAGTGTTGCCATCACCAACTCACAAGATATGCCCCAGTTTCAAACTTTTTATTCCAAAATATATGTTCTGCCAAGTAAAAGAACTTCCTTTCTTCAATTCCGCACTCAAAAGATCTCCTGAGGGAAAGTATTTTTCTCTTAACACCCTTGCACACAAGGAGTTTCTCGTTGATGGTGGAAGTTATTGATTTTTCGAAAATTTATATGTTGCAAAGGGCGGCTCAACGCACTGATTATGTATGATGATTGTCGCGTAGTCATTAGAAACATATTGTAATGATTTGAGTATATGGTTCGAGGGATTTTGCAAGCGAGTTTCTTAGTCATCGTGTGAATTGGCCACATAGGGCAGCAACAAAGGGGCTGTGTGGACGAGGCGGCTTTTCCCACTGTCAAGGCTGGCCCGCAGCGTTTTCAGCTACATTCGGCGCCCCCGCTAGCCTAGGCGTTCGGCCTGGAGGCGTTGGATAACAAAATGGGTTGCGCTGATGCTAATTTTTTTTTTGGAGGGGGAAGGGGTTGGACGTGATTTTGAGCGCCAAAACATGCCCATGAGTGGAGATGCTCTTAGGAAGAACACAAATAAATATGACAATACTAGTTTTTCATAGCAACGAATTTGAGATGATATCGTCTACAATAAGTGATCTTTGGCCCTGCATTCGACGATGAAATCTCCTTCCCGATGTTGATGGTGGTTTTGAAAGATTAAGCTTATATAGATATGGTCTTTTAGATCTTGTTTCGTGATTTTAGATTTTTTTCTTATTGTTGCAACGAGGAAGATTATCCTCGTACTACGTTCTCAACTATGAGGATTCGTACTCTCGGTTTGCCAATAACATGATCACTTTTCTCTGTATTACTAGTATTGATACTCCAACCGATGTTGATTGCACGTGCACGTAGGCTTTTAACACCGTGACTCAAATTAAAATTATGATAGAACTTTCATTGGTATTGATAGGTTATGGTTTGGTATCTGTCAGTTTTATATGTCTTAAAAAATACAAGATTATGTCTTATAAGAAGAAAGAGTTCGAAGACTCCAAAAATTTACTATTTTTTAGACTTTATTTTGTAATCACATGAGACAACTTATGTATCCCTACCATACGTATTATTTGCGACTAATGAATATGTAATGGTATTGATTGTAAAAGAACTGTTCAATAATTAATTAGTTAAACAATAATCATTAGATCACTATTTTTTTAATGAATAACTGAATTACTGAAAATTGGCAAACCAGTATGGCATTTTGGATTGAAACTGAACGCTTCAAGGCTCACGCTTCAAAAATCAAAACCGAACAAAGCCATCCAAAGCGATTGGGCTGGTCCATAAAAAAGCTGATTGGGCCAGATCGGAGAGTTTGATATATACACATCCTCTGTATTCTCCCCGGAAACAAGGACGCCAGAATCTGCCCCCAATTTACTCGAGTCGAACAATCCAGAGGCCAAAACCCTCCTCCTCCCGTCCCCTCGGCGCCGGCGATCTCCTCCGATGGATCTCTCCACCGTCCACGCCGCGCTCTCCGCCAAGTCTTACCCCGACGTCGCCCCCCTATGCGACGACCTCTTCCTCCAGGTACGCACACGCCCCGCTTCCCCCGTTCCACCGGCGTAAGGGTTACCGACGAATCGTCTCCCCAACTCCCCTCCCCTCACGCGTCCCACGAATCGACTCGCAGGTCGCGTCCCAGGGCGCCGCCACCGACGGCTGGCCCTACGCGGTCCACCTCCTCGCCCATCTCTACCTCAACGACCTGTATGTGATTTGCTAATCCCCTCACCCCCTTTGTTTTTGTTAATTTCCGCGTCCGGATTTGGGTTCTAACCTAGGGTTTATGTGCCAATGCTCTGTGGTCTGGATGTGAGCAGGAACAGCGCGAGGTTTCTGTGGAAGACGGTGC